>JAVKPL010007160.1:0-28133 GCA_032173675.1 Gastrolobium villosum | reverse complement strand
AAACAATTTCACACATATCATGCAATAAAGCATGACCACACATAATCACACAATGTCCAATGACACAAAATCCAACCACAACCATCATAACACCTCATATATTTAAATGGGTATTTTAATATTATATTGTGAAGATTGGAACAATTGAGTATATGTGGAATTAGTGGTATGTCTCTGACATGGTGGGGGATTGGAACCCCGATGAATTCGTGAAAATTTGAATATGAGTGCTTATATGTAATATTGGATACCTTAGGGTTAAATTATAAGGTTATAAGACCCTTGATGAGGGCAAACACTTGGATGACTTAAGATGCTTGGATGTAGAAATAAATTGAAATTTCAAAATTTTGGATTGAGGGTTGTGAGTAACTTAAAAGAACTATGGAAAGGATGTGTTGGATGATTCAATGTTGAGATTGGGACTTTAGTCCATGATGATTTAATGTTGGCTGAACATAATTGAGGATATCATATGTATAAAAAAAAAATAAGAAGTTGAGGAAATCACCATGGATGGCATTGGATGAATTTGATTGAAAGTATGAGAGTCCATAAGTTAAGGATGGTTGGACTTAACAAATGTGAGGTGATAAAAATATAACTGAGTGTGGTGTAGTAATGGTACTAGTATGCTTCCATAATGTTGAGTAGCATTGAAATGTGGATGATGTGGCCTAATTATATGTGGATAGTAATCCTGTGATGGCTAAGTGCCAGTATATATATATGTGTATATATGTTTTGTGAAGGCCGGAGTGCCTATATGTATATCTGTTTTGTAATGAATTAGTAAACTCTTTGGTAAAAGAAAAATTATGCAACTGAAATTCCCTATGATGGGAAATGTTTGAAGAGATTGTCTCTTTGGAGTGTCATTGGACGCTTAATTTGGTATGGGATTCATGATGGAGTCCCGGTGTGCAAGTTGTACCATGGCACACATGTTATTAATAATGTGACAATTAAGATTGTCCTGGGTTTCCCTTGTGGATTGAATCCTAAGAGGTGTTGCTCTTGGAAGTCCCAGGCGAGCACTGCTCGAAGTTGAAATGTAATTGGTGGTCCTGATGCGCTGAATGCATGGACTAGTATGGAAGGGCACTCTTGGTGTCAGTGAAATATTGAGAGAAAAGTGATGTCAGTTTAATGAAGTGGATCTTCTACAGTGTTGAGCATGGTTGCTATGAGTCATGATGGACAATGGATTAGGACGGTACCGAATATGGGTACTGTTATGAATTGAACATTTTGTGTCAGAATATGAGAAAGATGTTGAAATCACGTGGTGATGATTATGTTATGGACTAAGACTAATGACTAGTCAAGTGAAATGAGTAGATTGTTGAGAAAAGAACCATATTGGAAAGCTATAGTGGACGGTGCAAAAGTAAGATATAACTAGTATACCATTATGTAGCTATATAAGACTCTGTTTGCCGTTATATATGGATGTGATGTGAATGTGTTTATCTCTGTGTGGCTTATATGCCCGGAGTGTGTGTCTATCTCCGTATGATTTTGATAAGTGATTAATGGTGATATAGTCAAGTAAGAAGGTGTGATACTAGCTATTAAATAGAATGGTATTTGGTGAAATAAAAGGTTGATATCTTTGCCCTGGTGGTCGAGTTACGGATGGAGTTGTATAGATGCAATGATGGTGAGAGGTGTGTTGAAAATACACAATGTTGATGTTGTTCTTGGCTAGGTACCAAGATATATGATTGAGTGTGCTAGTAGTACTTTGAATAGTACGAGAGACTTGTGTAACAACCGATATGAAATTATAAAAATAATGATAGTGATGGATTTAGTCCTTGTGGCATGATAAATAGGCTTTGAAAATCCCTATATGATGGGACAGGTATGAGAGAGAGATGATGTGTGACCCTGGAATGATACATACTGGTGGAATGAAATGATGATGATGGTGATGTGTATGGAATGAAACACATGTGGAATTGAGAGAATGAGTATGGAACGGTAACTAAAGAAAATTGTTAGTGGAAATCTTAGGCATGTTGCCTTTAATGTGAGAAATTCATGATGAACTATGTGTTAAGTTTTAAGATGATTAGTTGAAATTGTAAGTATGATTTAGTGTATGAAAATTAATGATTGAATTCATGGTTGAAAGCTTTGAAATGACCGATGTAAGGTATGAATTGTAATGTGTGGTCCATTGGGTACCAGTAAAATGTCTTGAGGAAGTGATTCGCCATTGTGTTTTGGGGAAAGTGGTGAACTTGTAAGGTTGGATTGACAGTTGAGCACAGAGATGGTGTTTGTTAAAATTAAGTGCTGAGGTGAAATTGTACGTTGTAGGTTAAGAACATGAGAAAAGAAATATGGGTATTTATGAGTGTGGCTAAATGCCAAAAATGGGGATTTATCCCTCAGAAAATAAAAGTATAGTGAGCGTGAACTAGTTGATTACTCGGTAAATTGCACTGAGGGGCTGTGAGATTCCATGACAGTGTTTAGTATGGAATAAGGAATGTGGAAAAATCGATGACGAGAGTTAATACTCCATAGAAATAAAAAAATCAAAGAAGGATAATTGTGGCGGTAATGTGTCAGAAAGTAATAATTGCCTTTGTGGCACAGATTGAACAGGATATGGTGTGATCCTATGGGCATAGTGGTTGATATGTTAACTAGGTAGGAGAATCCTCCAAGAAAATATGGGCTATATATGTTGGGTAGCCTGACTTGTGATAAGCAATTGGCTTGGTAGAGTAGAGAAAGTGCACAACTGCGTGGTGCGCTCCGGTTGTTCACGTGTGGTGTCACCGGTTGAGATTGAAATTGGGGGAGGACTTGAAGTCTCCCATCGGGCCTTTGAAATGCAAGGCCATTGTGAAATGTGGCTGAAAAGCCAAAGGATGGAAATGTAAATAATTATTTTGATGTCCGCACACTTGATGAAGCTTCTTGGGGACGGGAGACCGAGATTCTCCGGCTGTATCCTGAGTTAGCATATGTGCATAGTTGATTTTGCGGACAAAATTCCAAAAAGGTGGGGTGAATATAACACCTCATATATTTAAATGGGTATTTTAATATTATATTGTGAAGATAAAATTGATGAATTAGTGAAAATCCGAGAATTGTGGCCAAAATGGGCAAAAAGGGCAAAATGGTAATTGACCAGCCGTGTATTCTGAGGCATAAAAATTGAGTTAGAGATCTCAAATGGCAAAAATAATGCTGGAAATGGAATCAGGGCGGAAAATTGAGTGAGTAGGCAAATTTGTGAAAAAGTGATGAATAGTGATTTTTAAGTGTTAGATACTGCGGTATGAGTGTACCGATAAGTGTGAAATTTTTATCAATATTTTGGGGAAATAAAAATATGTCATGGACTGGAAAAATATGTAGATTAAGAATTTATGATCAGAATTTTTATCGGGATTAAAGTTAGATCGCGTGTGGGACCCGCGGGACCAAAACCCACTTGGCCCCAACACTTTTTCCCCACGCCTTTCTTCCCTTTTTCTTCCTTCTCCCGTGAGCTTCCCCTCTCATTCACAAAACACACCCATTTCTCTTCTTCTTCACTTTGGGAGCAATTCTTCACCAAATCTCTTGATCTTGGTGTTGAAATCTATTGTAAACAACCTTCTAAAGCCATTGGTGATACTCCCAAGCCTTGAAACCACCTCTTTGTTGCGTTTTTTGACCAACTCAGATCCGAACCATTGGGTGTTCTTGGAGTTTTTGGAGCTTTTGATTTTCCTTTGGATTGGTGGAACCTTGGTGGTGTGCATACACTAGATTGTAAGTATATTTGTGGTATCTTTGTGGTGGATTTTGTAGATCTAGAAATTATGCTCTAAATCTTTAATCTTAGATGTGTGATGATAGAGAGCCCAAATGGAAAAATGCTATTAGATGAAAATGCCTTAGAATGATGCTTGTAAGCTAGAAATGCTATGATAAATTTTGGTGAAAAAGTTAGGTTTTTAACTTAGTCAATTTTGTGTTGAGTTCCAAGACTTTGTGAAATTGGTATGTGGTGTTATTGAATAATTGAATGATGGACCATTGGTATAGGTTGATAATATGATTATATGATTAGTATGAGTGTTAAAATGGAATTGAAAACCTTGTAGAACCATCCTTTGAAGAATTCGAACCATAGGGGGGTTTGGAGGAAAAATGAGGTAAAAGTTGTGTAGTTGAGATTGTATGATATAAAGTGGTGTTTAATTGGATGGTAGGTTAGTATGTTGTTGTGGAATTGGAAGAATGTAAAGTGTATGATTACTTTGAGATTAATGATTGATTTGGAAATGGTTTGGTAATCATGTTGTGGATTATTTAGGTTGCCTCTCTTGGACGCTATGGGAGCGGATTAAGCTTGGAGCTTACGTATGGAGCATTGGCTCGGTGTTGAGGTAACCTTTGGAACTGGGGTTTAGTCCCTTGTGTGCTCCACCACACCTAGTGGATGGTTGTGGTTGGATTTTGTGTCATTGGACATTGTGTGATTATGTGTGGTCATGCTTTATTGCATGATATGTGTGAAATTGTTTGGTCACTGGCCAGTTGACGTGTGTTGGGTTTGGACATCCGCTGGTTTCATTCCGTGTGGGAATGCCAGTTGGGTATGCCGTGGGGTCGACTCTGGGAGCGACACCAGGATGAGCCAAACGTGGGACATCCGCCGGATAGGGCTCATGAGGAGTTCCGGTTGGGTTTGCCATGGAGTCTTCTCAACCATGGGAGAGGCGCCAGGATTGTCTCAGGAGTTATATGATGGAGTCCTTGAACGTAAATCCTATTGTGGATGTTCTCGGTTTGTCTCCAGTTGGTGGGTGATATTGTATGTCATGCATTTTACATTAATGTCATTGTTGCACATTGAGTGAGCCATGGGGTGGAGAAGCCTCCAGGGCCCTTGGTTTACTGAGATATATTTGTATATCTCACCCCGTGTTTGGGGACATCATTTCAGGTTAGGTTGAGCCTGGAAGAGTGGAGCATGAGGTGCATATTGGAGGCACCATGTGATGAGTATTGGATTGGGACACACCTTGCATATGTTTAATGCTTTGGAATTAGAACATGAACTTGTGCATGTTGAAAATGCCATGCCTTTGTATGTTCATGACTACATGTTAAATTCTTTCAATTTGATGTATATGTATGACTTTAGTATCTATTGTATATTTGAGTGAGCATGGGACTTGTCCATTGCCACATTTCTTGTATTTGAGACCTTGATAAATGTTGTTGTAAATGGCTCATTATTGTTGTAAAATGGCCATAACTCAAGGATTATGTAATGAATGTATTCTTGTATGAAAATGCATGTTGGAAGGGCCTAGAGCCTACATTAGAGTATGTTTAAGTGTTGTGTGGAGTACTAAGGTGATAGGGATGGATTACACAACTCTTTTTGGGCTGAAAATGCTGTAATCTGTCACTTTTGCTGCATAGTAATCGATTACCCAAGCATGGTAATCGATTACCATGCAACAGGGGACGAATTTATGCTACTGTCTCCACTGGTAATCGATTACTGAGGCTTGGTAATCGATTACCATGTGAGGTAATCGATTACTAAGGCTTGGTAATCGATTACCATGTGAGGTAATCGATTACCTAAGTTTGGTAATCGATTACCAGAACAAAGGATGCAAAATTTTAGCTACTGCCTCATTTTTGACAGGTGGTAATCGATTAACACCCACTGGTAATCGATTACCACAGTGTAATTTTCGAAAATTCATGTTTTTCTAGACTAAATGAAAGGGGCTTAACTTGGTGGGTAGAACTCCAAATGGTGCGTGGATTGAAACCACGCGTAGCTTATGTAAAGGGCTAGAACATGGTAAGATATGAAAGTAATTTGATGAGTTTAAATGAGTTGAATAAAAAGAAATATTAGTGAAGTTAGTAAACTGAATGCTTCCGCGAATTGCATTTACAATTATAGTGTTGTTTTAATTGATTACGGAAAAGGTTATTGTTATGAAAAGGGATATGAAATGTTGAAAAAAAAAGTTGCCCGTAATTTAATTAACCCAATTACTGTGATTGTAACTGCGCTTAATATCATAATCAATGTTAACAATACCGGTACGTAACGGGCTGTTACAGAAGGCATGCTTTGATTGTATGCCTCGTCTGCCAGAGACATGGAGACTCATAGGTATACTGTTGGACGTGTCCTGAAAGAGCACAGGGCTTGGGTGATAAGCTGAAGGAATTCGTCAAATCTCTGTGAGAGATTAGGTTATTTGTAAAACGGAGAAATCGGGATGACATATACAGGGACTCGGGAATCTATGCATAGTAAAAGAGATCATGAGATTATCCGCCTTTAGAGCCAGTAAATTGAAGATTCCCTATTTCGAATAAAGCTTACCCTAAACCGCAGGGGTTGATACATTTCCTTACCCTAGGTTAATGGGAAGATAACCGAGGCGAAGGGAAATACATACGGTAACCAAATATGTGTAATAGGATGATCAAGTCATTAATCTGACTAGCTCTGGGGCAACAAAGCATTGTTAGTACTCTATGTTGTCATTGATTGGGTTGTGGGTTTGTTGGGCCCGAGTCCATTTATGTCAGAGGCTTTGTTGGACCTAATGGGTCACACACTAACACCTTGTAGTCATGATGAACTAGCTTTAAAGGTATTGGGCCTAATAATAGTTGTTAGCCCAAGAAGCTGTTTGGAAGCCCACTTGAAGGGAAGAAGTCGCATGGATCATGTAATGGGCTTGGATGGTCCAAGACATTACTAATTAATTTAATTAGTTAAATTAATTATCAAATATTTAAATTTTGAATTTTGAAATTTGAAATTTGAATTTTGAGATTTGAATTTGGAATTTGAATTTTGAAATTCGAATTTTGATTTTGAAATTTGAAATTTGAATTTTGAATTTTGAAATTGGATTTTGAAATTTGAAATTTGAATTTGAATTTTGAATTTAAATGTTTGAACGTTTGAATTCAAGTGCTTGAATTCGAATTTGAATTTGCTATGAAAAGTTATTTCATAACAAAAGGATAAGATGAGATTTTATTGGAACAAATCTCCTGCATCAAGAGAAGATATTTGATCTCATCCAGTAAGGAAATGGTGCGCCACTTTAGTTGCTAATGAGTGTCATCTTGTCAGCTAAATGTGCTTGAATTCTGATTTGGTTAGTTGAGAGAATCAGTTAGTTAGTTGGTTCAAATTTGAATGCAACTACTCAATGTATCTGGACTCAGTTTGTGTCTGAGTGGGGTGCATAAGTAAGTGGTCATATAATGACCATTAGGTCAGAATCATGAAAGGATAAGGACCTAATCTCATGAGGATTCAAATGGAAGGTTGTTGGCAATCTTGAATTGCAACAACTCCTCCAACTATGCGCACATCTTGAGGGATTTTCAAGTGAGGAAAATCCTCTAATTCTCTCACTACCAATCAACTCTCTTATGCGCACAAAGGGGTATGATTCCTCCTTAGGGTTTTCGCAAGTAAACCTAGCCTATTCTCCTCACTCTTTGTGCCACTTTTGTGAAGTTTTCATGTTGAAGACTTCACTCTTCTAAACACTAAACCTAGCCTCCATCTTCACCTATTGAGTGCATAGCAAGCTTCTCTGTGGTGGTCATCTGGTGGCTTTCAAGAAGGTGTTCTTGCATCATTGACGAATGGTGGCGTGGATCAACGTTAGAGGGTTTGAACCCTTCAAACCTAATAAGTGATCTCCCTGGCCATAAGATCGTAAATAAGGTAACATCATGCTGTCTTAAAGCATGAAAAACTGTTTGCATGTGTGTTTCCACAAGGAAAACTTTTATTTTTCCCTCTCACATGCATCAGCCTTCAAGGCCAGTTTTAACTTTCACTAACAACAATTGAAATGGAGACATTCCAATTGGAGTCTTGAATGTTGTCCTGTATGCCCACAAGGTGTCATCAAGTTTCTTGGACCATTGAGTCCTAGCATTAACAATAGTCTTCTCCATTGAGTCCTAGCATTGACCACAAGTCTGTGGATGGTACGGAGTGCTTATCTTGTGCCTGACTCCATACTTTGCTAGAGCATATTCAACCCACCTATTATATAAATGAGTGCCCTCATCACTGATTATGGCTCTCAGAATTCCAATTCTCACAAAGATGCATCAGAAATCATATTTCCTAGTCCTATACACCATTTATAACTTATATCCAAATCTAGAGCTCAAAATTCAAATGTCGCACTTTCAGTGCAACTGTACCGTGGTATTTTTACCCGGTAAAAACACTAATCACCGAATTTTTAGAAACTTGTCTAACCACTCATTTTTTCGTTCTGAATCCATTTCCAGAGTTATTTTTATCATTTGAGATCTCCTACTCAATTTTACCTTCCTAGGGTTACGTGTTTGGCTAATTACCATTTTGCCCTTCCTTTGTATTTTGCCTAATTTCCAGGATTCTCACTAATCCTTCCCTTTAATCCATATTTAATATATTAATACATGTTTTAGAAATGCGAGGTGTTATATATGGAATTATACATGTCTCATATTGTTATTTCGGGTATTGGTGAGCATGGGCGATGTCCATGCCACTTGGTATTAGTTGAGGCATTGATGTTGTAAACAAAATATATTTGAAGAATTCATGTGATGGAAGGGTCAATGACCTACTAGATAATGTGGTAATTGAAGATAGATGTGTAGATATTATATGACGTAAAATTGTGTTTTAGGTCATATGATGAGTGGGAAGTATTTCCCCAAATGAAAATAGGTGAAAATAGGGGAGATCCTGTTTGCCCCAGTATAGGGCGTTTTAGCGCTGATAATGGCGCTAAAACGCACTGTGTTCGTGAAATAGAGGAAAAATCTATGCCCTTGGGCGTTAAAACGCGCAAGTGGGCGTTAAAACGAGAAAGCGAGCGCTAAAACATGCTGAAAACCTAGAGAAGGCCATATTCTCTGCCTCTAGGCGCTTAAACGCCCAGTTGGGCGCTAAAACGTGCAACCCGAAATCAGCACAAAAATAGTTTAATAAAACTGACATAACTTGGGCTACGGTGCTCCAAATTGTGCGTGGTTTGAATCCACGAGAAGCTAATAGAGAAATATATAACATAATAAGAAAAGAGAATCATTTAGGAAGTATGAAATTCTTAGAGTAAGTAAAAAGGTGAAGGCATTTAGTGTTAGTCATGGATAGAATGAGTTTTAAGATTTGTTGGTTTATGGGAACCACTTAGCAATCATCAAATTTAAGTTGTATGGTATTAAGCTTATGGATTCATAATTCTGCAATGAGTTTTTATTAATGATCATGGTAAGTATATTGTCTGATACAGTTATTTTAAAAGTGCAAACAATATAAACAATAAATTTTTTTCTAGTAGTTTCAAATAGCTGTTGTGATTATGAGCGCGCTTAATATCATAATTGATGATGACAAACCGGTCCGGTAATGGGGTGTTACAGTCCTCAAGGACTCTTCTGAAAGTAAACTGGCCTTGAAGGCCAAAGCATGTGAGAGGGAAAAACAAAAGTTTTTCCAAGCGAAAACACACATGCATACAAGTCTCATGCTTTAAGACAACATGATGTTACCTTTGTTTGTGATCCGAACACCAAGGAGATCAGTGTCAAGTTTGAAGGGTTCAAACCCTTTAACGTTGATCCACACCACCCACGTCAAAATGCAAGAACTCCTTCTTGAAAGCCACCAAATGACCACCACAGAGAGGCTTGCTATGTGCTCAATAGGTGAAGAAGAAGGCTAGGTTTATATGTTTAGAGGAATGAAGTCTTCAGCATGAAAACTTCACAAGAGTGGTGCATGGAATGGAGTAGAATTGGCTAGGTGTTCTTGTGAAAACCCTAAGGAGAATTTTCCCCACTTATGCGCACAAGAGAGTGGGAGAGAATGAGAGAGTTTTCCAATTGTAAAATTACCCTCAAAGTTGCGCACACCAAGAGGAGATAAATGTGGAGTTGTTGCGATTCAAAATTCCCAACAACCTCCCCTTTAAATCCTTATGAGATTAGGTCTTTATATAATCAAGATTCTGACCTAATGGTCATCACATGACCATCAAAACTGTGCGCCCCATTCAGTCCCAAAAAGAGTCCAGATACGTTGAGTAGTTGCATTCAAATATGAACCAACTCACTCACTGATTCTCTCAACCAACCAAATCTGAATTGGAGCATATTTGGTTGACAAGATGACACTCATATCCAACCAAAAGTGGCGCCCCAACTCATCTTTGGATGAGATCAAATATCTTCTCTTGATACAAGGGATTTATTCCAACAAGATCTCATCTTATCCTTTTGTTATGAAACTACTTTTCATAGCCAATTCAAACATTTAAATTCAAACTTTCAAACATTTAAATTCAAAATTCAAATTCAAAATTCAAATTTCAAATTAAAAATTCAAATTTCAAAATTCAAATTCAAAATTTCAAATTTCAAATTTCAAATTTTAAATTTCAAATTTCAAATTTCAAATTCAAAATTTGAATTCCAAAATTCAAATTCAAAATTCAAATTTCAAATTCAAAATTTAAATGTTTGAAAATTAATTTAACTAATTAAATTAATTAGTAATGTCTTGGACCATCCAAACCTATTACATGATCCACGCGCCCTCTTCCCTTTAGGTGGGCTTCAAAACAGCTTCTTGGGTTAACAACCATTGTTAGGCATAATACATTTAATGCTAGATCATCATGACTATAAGGTGTTAGTGTGTGACCCATTAGGTCCAACATAGCCACTGACATAAATGGGCTCGGGCCCATCAAGCCCACAACCCATTTAATGACAACACAGAGCACTAGCAATGCTTTGTTGCCTCAGATCTAGTTAGATTAATGACTTGATCATCC
The DNA here is from genome assembly GCA_032173675.1 of Gastrolobium villosum. Taxonomy (NCBI): domain Eukaryota; kingdom Viridiplantae; phylum Streptophyta; class Magnoliopsida; order Fabales; family Fabaceae; genus Gastrolobium; species Gastrolobium villosum. Next base: position 17,262 of record JAVKPL010007160.1, on the reverse strand, counting down.
TATTACACATATTTGGTTGCCGTATGTATTTCCTTTTGTCTCAGTTACCTTCACATCAATACATTACTTCCACAGGCATATAGCCTTACACACCAGGATCGCAGCCTGATCATGTAAGTAATCAACAGAATATCCACATATCTCTGGCATAAAAAAACGCATATATTATTTTCATAAAAGCATACCATGCACATAAATCACCCTCCCGTGGAGGTCTGTGGAACAAGCAACATATCAATCCGAGGACCAGAAGCTTACCTATCAGGCTAAATGCTCCCTCACAACTCGGTGTCCACAGGGTCACAAGTAATAACAAGGTCCAGCAAGGTCAAGGATTTGTTTCATAACATTCACATCATCAATATTCATCGTCTATAATTTCATTGCATTAGGACAACGTTCCCTTTATCGTTTAAAGGTCATAGGCTTCTATCAAAGCCATAAGCCTTCCCTATTGTAGATTCTGACTTAGTTACATAATTACAGAAGTTCATACTAGTCAATACAGGGTCCAGAAACCTAAATCACGCTTCTATTTGGACAGAATGGCTCAAACTTCGAATTTCCCAGAATATTCGGATATTTCACGAGGGCATATCCCGATATCCATACCCGGATATCACAAATCCCATAACCGGATATCATATCAGGATATCGATATCCGGATATTTCGCGACAGAGTTTTTTGTCAGTGTTATAAAATTCTTCGAATGATTTATATTTCTTATTATTAAAGTTTATTTGGAAATATGCCATCTATTTTAGTTGAAGACAAGTATAACACCTCGCATTTCTAAATTATATATTGATATATTAAGTGTGGATTAAATGGAAGGATTGGTTAAAATCCTGAAAATTAGGTCAAAATACAAAGAAAGGGTAAAATGATAATTAGCCAAACACGCAACCCTATGAAGGTAAAATTGAGTAGGAGGTTTCAAATGATGAAAATAACCCTGGAAATGGATTCATAACGAAAAATTGAGTGGTTAGGCAAGTTTCAGAAAACTTTGTGAATAGTATTTTTACCGGGTAAAAATACCGCGGTACAGTTGCACCGTAAAACGTGCTGATTGAGCTTTGAGCTCTAGATTTGAATATAAGTTATAAATGGTGTATAGAATTAGGAAATATGATTTCTGATAAAATCTAACGAAAATTAGTGATTTTGGGGAAGCATGCCTACGACGCGCGTAACAGCTTAAAACTGCAATTTCTCCGAACGACCGGAAAACTCGGGATTCATCTGATCATGGGTATTTAAAGGAAAATGGTTAATTTTAAAAATTAGAGTTTTTAAATAGGTTATGAAATTATGAACATTTAGTGGAATCAGAGAGAAATTCGAATTTGTTTGAAATCGCGTGAGGTGGCGGTGGGGCCCACCTCACTTAAATCACTTACGCCACATATCTAATGACTATTTATCATCACTTTCCTTTCCCTTTCTCTCTCCAAAACCCGAGTTTCGACCCCCGCCCTCCATGGCATATTTCCTTTCAATTTTCTTTCTCCTCTAACTCACTCAAGACTCAACCAAATCAAATAAAGTTTGTCTTGAAATTTGTTGGAAATCACCTCCCAAATACAATAGTGGTAGTCTTGAGCCATGAAACTCCTTAGATTTTGAGAAGTTCCTCCCCAAACCCGCGACCTATGTGTGGAGATTTGTACTCATGGAGTTGTTTGATCCTCCAGTGGTTTAGTATGTTGTGGAGGAGTCCTAGGCCAAGATATTGAGTAAGTTTCATCACATTTTATTGGTTGGATTCATTGATTTAAATTATGAACCCTAGAGGCATTTTGTGTGATTGATGTAGTTATAGAGCTCAAATGTGTATTGGATAAATATGTCTTAGAATGATGTTTTGGAGTGTTGTATGTCATAAAATTTATTGGTGAAAATTGATGATAACTTAGGAAAAATTTGGGTGAAATGCCATGACTTTGTGTTTGGGACTGTTGTTAGGATTGTGTAACTGAATTGTTGGCTGTTTATATTAGTAAATGGTAGGATGCTAGGATGTATTGCTTTGCTAAATTGAATTGAATGATCATTGGTGTTGGCAAATGTGGTTTTCGGCCTAGAGAGAGAGAAATGGGAATTTGAGGTTGTTAAATTGTATGGTTGATATGTTGTGTTGTTAAATGGTAATTAGAAGGGTTGTGTGATGGTTGGATGTTTTGGAAATCAAAGGAAAAGTGGTTGGTTGTGTGAAATTGGAAATTGAACCTAGAGTGAAATTAATGACAAAATGAGATTGCGATGATGTAGAATGCAAATTGGCACCTAAAATGATATTGGGGGTAGCCTTAGAATGCTGAAGAAAAATGAAAAGAAAATATAGAAAAATAAATTGTAAAACTACACTTAAATGGCCGAACCTCACTTGGTGTTGGGGAGGATTTTTATGTTTTTTTACTTTGGTGGATTCACCGTATGTTAATGATCCGTGTATGATCAATGTAGGTTGTCTTCAGCGAATTTGAACCCAGAACCGTGAGCTCGGTGGGTTGCCCTTGGTCCCGGACCAAAAAAGATTGTGGTAAGTCTTTTGGAACCTTGCATATGTGCTTGATATATTGTATATGTTTGTGAATGGAAAATTAATTGGGAATGTCCTCTGTGTGGGCATTTCTGTTTGTGTATCTAGCTCAGGAAGTATTGCGTTGGAGCTTCGTGAAGGAGATTAGTAAGGTAATCCCTTGGTACTGGGGTTTGATCCCCTTGTGTGTTCCACCACGCCTGTTGAGGGTAATGGTATGAAATGTATGTAAATAATATAGGATAACATGTTCATGCATATTGTATGTGTAGTGGTACATAGGATGTATCGTGTCTCTGGCCAATAGACTGTTGCCTTCGGGCTTCTACTGGATAGGTCTCCGTAAGGGAGTTCTAGTTGACCTGGGGTTGTGGTGTTCTATCTGGATAGGAGCACACTATGAAGTCTCGGGCGGATATGGATGGAAGGTGCCTTGGTTGATGTTCTGAGAACACGCCTTGGTTTGAAACCCGTAGGCTTATATGCCGAGGCCAATAGGCTGGACGTTGCATGGTTTTGGCATTGACCATTCCAGCTTCGTCGTATTTTGTATCCCTATGCTCCCTACTCCACTAAATCCCTTGCTTTATCCCATTTTCAGATGTTATGTTGTATTATTTATATGCATCGAAGTGAGCCATAGGGCAGAGTATTCTCCAAAACCTCTGGGTTACTGAGATATATTCGTATATCTCACCCCTCTTTGGGGACTTTATTTCAGGAGGTAGCAGTGGTGTTGGAGCGGCAGGCAAGAAGCCCGTAGGCTGAGTTGGAGGATTTCTATTTATTTTGCATTTTGGTGGCCATTAGGCCTAGGCTAGACTTAAGGCATGAACATTGTATATGGATTTAGGATAATGTATATTGCCATATTTGTTCATGCCATCTTTTGCCTAAGTTTAGTTGCATATGTATTATGTTTCCTTTTGAGATTTATTTCATTATGATGTATTTGGAGAATTGTAATTGTAATATTGGATCTTGTGTAACATTGAAGTATGTAATATGATGAAAGGGCAATAGGCCTATCCTAGGATTGATTTATGTTTTATGTTGCAAGAAGCATGCAAATGAATATTGTCATTGAAATTGATTAACTTGAGAAAGTAAGCATGAATCAAGCCTATGGATTAAATTGGATATAAATCGTGAAGGGTTGTAAGAGAACCAAGGCATTACTGGTCCTTGTGTGCCACCCAATGATTATTAGGTACAAATTGATGTTAGAGAACAATTTTGCAAATTTGGGATTTATTGGAAAAGCAAAGGAAACTCTGGCGAATTTTTTTGAAATTAGGGAAACTTTGGAAGAGCATATCTCTCTCCACAGAGGTCCGATAGGGACGTGCCATACGCTTTTTTGAAGCTTGAGATGTCCTATACCTTGTGGTAAAATTTGGAATTTTCCTTGGTAGGCTGTCGGCCTGTAGAAGGGAGAGAGAACGGACTGCTCATATGGCCACTGCACTTGTGGCTGATCTGGAGCGAGTTTGGGAAATTTATTACCGCTTCGTTTCATGGTCAAATTAGGTGTATGATATTTCAAATTGAAGCTTGAGGTGTCTAGTTGATTGTATAAAAATTTGAGAGAAATTGGTTGAGTGGAATTTCCAGAATAAGTGATTGAGTGAAGGTTGTTTGGAGCCATTTTGAGGTTGGCTAGCAGATTTTCTTATCCAACTTCAAACTGTGATATCTGGAGCAACCGAGAACTTTATGACTCGTGTGATAGCTTGTTAGAAAGATAATTAAGTGTAGAATAACATATCAAATGATGATAGGTTCGCGCCATGCGGTTTATCTGCGGAAATTCAAAAACCGAACCATGTCCGGATACGTAGTAAACGTAAAAGTGAGATTTAGGCTAAGTGGGTTTATGGGAACCCCTTAGTGACTTGAGGGAAGTAATATATGATATAAAATTAGTTTAAATAATTATTTTGCAAAGAGTTTACAGTTACGATCACAAATTTTATTTATTACGCTTTATTATTGTTTTAAATGCTCGCGTAATAAAACGGAAAAAGTTTACTCGCATTATTATAAATGAATTGTTGTGATTGTAACTGCGCTTAATATCATAATTAATGTTAACAATACCGGTGTACAACGAGCTGTTACAACAAGAATTATAATAACCCTAATTATATGAATTTTAAATTAGAGGGTTATGATAAGGATGAGATTCAAAGAATTTTGATATCCATTTGAGGGTATTGTGCACAGGTGGAATTTCAGCTGTTAATTTTGACTGCTGACTCAGTAACAGACAATAGAATAGCTCCAAGTTAGCAAATTATAGTTAGAGAGCTAATCTAATGATATAAATATCATGAATGAGGTTAGTATATGATTTGATGAAGTTTGATACCCATATTGGGGTATATTAGAAAAGTCACTTCTGCCGGGTATTTTGTACTGTTGTAGAAGCAGCTGGTAGAATCTCGGAACGGGAAAAGATGAGAAAATTGAAATAAATACCAATATATGCCTAACAAGTCATAATTAGTCCAATAATGTTAAAGTTAAGAAGATTATGAAATCCGGGTATAGTTAACAGCACCGGTAAAGACTATAGTGCAATCAAACAACTGTTGGTTGATCTGTGATCTACTAATCAAATTTTTAAGTTACGAACATGATAATTAGACAAAATTAATGTTAAATACTAAAAGTTAGAGTCTTGGGGATTTTCGGGTAAAAATTTGACGACGGTTCAGATAAAAATTACATCGGGTCTCACTAAAGGACGAATGTCACTAAAGTGACATGGCACCCCTAATTAGGGTACCCTTCCCCTTCCCCCTCATTCTGAATCAGCCCCCCTTCTCACTTCTCTCTCTAAAATTCTCTCTAAGATTTCACCTCCAAAACCTCTCAAAATCACCAAATCTCCTTCACCAAACTTGCTCCCCTCACCCTCCTCTTCACAACCATACCATTTTCATGGTGTGGATCAAATTTTTGAGTTCCTCACACCTCCATACAGCCATGGTTTTTGAGAGTTCAAGGACCATGGAGTTGTGTTCTTGATTTTTGTTCATAGATTTAGTAGATTTTCTAGAATCGCATAAATGGTAAGGGATGTTTAGGGCTCTGTTCGGAGTTGGCAGGCGGCTTTGCTTGTCCAACTTCAAATGGTGATAATCGGAGCTAGAAAATTCCAAATGAGACATGTGTTATCTTGTTGGAAAGGTAATTGAGTCTAGATCAACATACTAAAGTTGAGAATTTTATATCAAGTGGGTTGCACACAATCACTAGAAAACAGAAGCATGTACAGTTATAGGAAAATCGTAAAAGTGATATTTAGGCTAAGTGGGCTTATGGGAACCCCTTAGTAACTTGTAATAATCATAAATATGGCTTGGATGAATGAAAATAATCAAGGTTACCTAAGTGATCCTAGAGTGTGATTCTAAGACTATGGAAGGTGTTTAAACTACGTGGTTGATTGTGTAATAAGTGAACACTTCATAATACACTAAAATACGTAATTATGTAATAATTGGTCTAGACTTGTAATGGGTATATTATTGGCAAGTAAGAATGAGATGTGGAATCATTAAGTGATTGAGTATTAATGATGTAAATGATTCCTGCTCTAGGTTTGCCTAGAGGATTTGGCACTTGAGGGTTTATTGGAGCATAAGTATTTTACTATTGGAGTTGGGCTTGTGGTAAGCTCAGTGAGGTAAGCTCCTAGTTCTAGTTGCATCCTCTCTTTTGTGGCCCCACCATGATGGTGGGCATTATGGTTATATTGTATGAAAGTATGTGGTATGAAAGTACGTGGTATGACGTATATGTGCAATCATTCACATTCATATAGAAGTTATATGATTCTTGATGTTATGATGATGCACTGATGATATATGTTATGAGAATCCTGGCCAGTGATTATGGTATGTAGGCTGCCTATGACTTGACTCTGGGAGCTATTTCATATAGAGATTGTGTTGACTGTCTATGGCTTTACCCTAGAGTCACACATGTGTGACCGTCCATGGCTTTGACCCTAGGGTTACACAAGGATGATATGATGATGTTGTGTTTATGTTGTATGCCTGTATTATATGCTTTATATCTGACTTGTCATGCAGGAAGTGGGCTCAGGGGATTAGAGGGTCCTCTATGAACATTGAGCTTACTGAGATGTGTTATCTCACCCTGTTTGGGGATATCATTTCAGGTACCCAGAGTAGTGGAGATGCTTCTAAGGGCAAAGCCCCCGCCTTGGAGTAGTGGATGACGCTGCTGATTTATTTTACTATGATTAGACTTGATGATAGCATTTATATTTGTTAACATGCTTATTTATCATAGGTTGAGACTATGTTATGCATTTATTTAGGCTCATGACTGTATTATTAGAGCCATGGATTAATTACTGATGTTTAGACATTTTCAAATTTAATATAGACTTGATGTATGTTTTCTGTTAATTGGGCATGGGACCATAGTGTTTGTATTGACCCATTGAGGGGATTGCAGTCCGTGTGGGACTTGCAAGCTGTCTTTTTAAATATTCTATCTATTAGGTTGTGTATGTGTGGAACCCATGTCTCCAGTTATCAAAAATACAACCGTTATGTTGTCCGTGACACTCCGTCAGAAATTTAAAAGATGCACGTTGAGCATCAATCATTTCATGTTGACATTTCAAATCTGATTGAAACTAGATGTTGCCCTCTTCTTGGTTTTTTGTGATCTCAGCAAACTTTAAGCTTTACCCGAAATTTATACAACTACCAAGGGTTAAAAATTCTAGTAAGTGGAAATCAAAAAACTTCAATAAATGTTAGTTGAAGTTTTTCTTTCTTTCTTTTTTTAAAAAGAAACATAGATATATAGGGAGATCTAACCTTATAAAAATGCAAGCAATTGTCATTCTTAATCCTTTAATGCATTACCAGAAAATTCTACAACTACTAAGGGTGAAAATCTAAGAATTTCATGTTGGAAATGACAGGGAAAATAATAGGTTCATGCAATATTGCCTGCCAAGGTATGCATAATACCTCGTAAACTTAAATGTGAATTTATATGAGATAATGTGGGTTGAAATGGTAGGATTAGCGAAAATCCTCAAATTGGGGTCAAAATGTGTACCAAGGGCAAAATGGTAATTTGCCAAAAACGTGACCCGAGACATGAAAGATTGAGTAGGAGATCTCGAATGATAAAAATAATACCGGAAATGGATTCAGAATGAAAAATTGAGTGAATAGGCAAGTTTTGAAAATTTTGATGAATAGTAATTTTCCCGGTGTAAAAAAACTGCGGTATAATTTTACCGATAAGCGTGAAATTTTATGAGTATTTTTAGGAAACAAAAATATGTCATGAACCAGAAAAATATGTAGATTATGAATTTGTGATCAGAATTAGATGATTGATCAAAGTTAAATCACTTGTGGGACCCGCCCCACCAAACCCACTTAAGTTTCCCCTTTTCTTTCCTCACTCACGGCCTCCCTCTTTCTCTCTCTCTCCCTCTTTCTTCTTCTTTTCTCTTCTCCGTGAACGCACCCATGGAAGCAAGGGCAAGAAACTTTCTTGCCCCTTTTCCACTCATTTGAGCCACCAAATCAATAAAGTTCCAACACCAAAGTTGTTTGTGGTGAGATTGTGATTATATTTCCCTTCTTGAGAGAGCTATGAAAGTGAATGTGTGATGAGATCCTCACCCACCTATTTTGTGCGAAATTATGGAGCTTGGGGGCCATTGGTGGTGCTTTGGCTTGAATGGACATTTGATCATCAACCATTGGAGCCTTAGGAAGCTATTGGTTGTAAGTATTCCTAGTTTCATGGAGTTTTTGTGAAATTCATAAAATGGGTTTTGTGTTGAAGTTGTGTTGGATGATTTATGTAGTTAGAGAGCTCAAATGGAAAATGTGCATTAGATGATTATGTCTTAGAATGATGTATTTGAGCTAGAAATGCAATAAAAATTATGGGTGAAAAAATATTCATAACTTAGGAAAATTTGAAGGATGCCATGAAATTGTGATTTTGGATTGTTGTTAGTATGATGAAATTGGTTGTTTGTATGTTAGTGTGAATTAATGGTGGATAATATGATGTGTATAATTGTGAAAATTGAAGGAAAAACCTTGGGGTACCATCTATGTGAATTTCGAACCATGTGAGTTAGAAGGAAATTGAGGTGTTAGTGACTAATTATGCATTGGTGATTAAGTGAGGGGTAATGTGATTGAGATAGGCGAATTGTTGGTTGTGTGCCATTGGGCCTAAGTGACTATAATTGATGATGAATTGTGTAAATGAATGGTTGGCATGGAAATTGTATTGATGATCATGTTGTTGATCATCTAGGTTGCCTCTCACGGACGCTATGGAAGCGGATTAAGCTTGGAGCTTACGTATGGAGCATTGGCTTCGGAGTTGAGGTAAACCTTTGGAACTCGGGTTTAGTCCCTTGCGTGCTCCACCATGCTTAGTGGAAGGTTGTGGTTGGAATTTGTTTTGTTGAACATTGTGTGAATATGCATGTTCATGCATTATTGCTTGATTGTGTGACATGCTTGGAGCATGTTATGTGTGAATTGTTTGATCTCTGGCCAGTAGATGTGTGTTGGTTTGGACTTCCGCTGGGGATTCCGGTCGGGTTTTTCCGTGGGGCCGACTCTGGGAGCGGTACTGGGATGATCCAAACGTGGGACTTCCGCTGGATAGGGCTCAAGAGGAGTTCTAGTTGGGTTTTGCCATGGGGTCGTCTCAACCATGGGAGAGGCACCAGGAAGATTCTGGGAGTTATACGATGGGGTCCTTGAACGTAATCCAGCTGTGGATGTTCTCGGATTTGTGCCCAGTTGTTGTGATATTGCGTGTCATGCATTTCATACTATGTTGATTGTTACACATTGAGTGAGCCATGGGGTGGAGTGATCCTCTAGTACCCTTGGTTTACTGAGATATATTTGTATATCTCACCCCACGTTTGGGGACATCATTTCATGTTAGGTTGAGCCTGGAGGAGTGGAGCATGAGGTGCATATGGAAGGCATCACATGTTAGAGGATTCAGTTGGATACTATAGCATAGAGTTTAAGATTTTGAATTTTAGGTCATGAACTTGTGCATGTTGAAAATACCATGCCATTGTGTATTCATTACTATGTGTAAGCCTATCAAAATGGATGTATAACTATGCTTTGATATATATATATATATATATATATATATATATATATATATATATATATATATATTCTGTGTGAGCATGGGATTTATCCATAGCCACCTATGATGCATTGGAAGCATGTAAATGTAAATTGAAGGGCTTTAGGCCTAGTTTATGCATTGATTATATGTATGGGTATTAAAAGTATGAAATGGAACCTTGGTGAATGAAACATAATGAGTATCATATATATAAAATGGAATGATATGTAGTTGATGGGTTGTAAGTGCCCTAAGGCATTGTTGGTCCTTGTGTGTGCCTCCCATTTGATTTTATAAACCTTGATGTCTTAGGTTACATTGGCAAAATTGAGGATTTTTATAAAAACAAAGGGAACTCTGGCGAATTATCGGGAAATGTTGGAAATACAAACAAGGTGCTGCCCAATTTTCGTCTCATGTATGATAAAAGGTCAAGGAATTGTTAGGATTAAGCATTGATACATTAATGTTGTAAGCTTGTCAAATTGGTCATAAGATGTGTAGGATTGATCCCCCAAGAAAGATACATGAAAACTAAAGATATAGGAAATTGTCCAGATGAGGGGGCTTAAGCGCCCAAATAGGGGCTTAAGCGCCCTGATGCACCTGTGAGTGGGAAAAACTCTCTGCCGCGGGGGGCTTAAGCGCCCAAGTTAGAGGCTTAAGCGCCCTTGGTGGCCAAAAAATGTAATTCTTCTCTGCCTGTGGGCGCTTCAGCGCCCTGGAGCGCGCTTAAGCGCACACAGCCCGTTTTCAGCATACACATGATTTAGTAAAATTGGCGTAACTTGAGCTACAGAGCTCCAAATTGGGCGCGGTTTGAACCCACGCGTATCTAACTAAGAGGGATATAACATGGTAAGGGGTGAGAGTCAAAAGAGAAGTTTTAAAGTAATTTCATAATAAGAAAACAGTGAATACATTGGTATTGAACTTGAACAAAATAAGTTTTCAGCCGTAATATAAGGGGTTTATGGGAACCCTGATAGTCTAATGATAAGTGAAAATAAATTATGTCAGTAGTTGAAATAAATCTTCCGCAATGTGTCACTGTTAAGTTCATAGCTTTTAGTTATTACGCTTTAACGATTTTAAATGTTGAGTCATGAATGAAAAAAAAAAGTTTACCCGTACTTTATAAATGAACTGCTGTGATTGTAACTGCACTTAATATTATAATTAATAATAACAAAACCGGTGAATTACGGGCTTTTACAGTATGCAGGGCAATAAGGGAATTCTAATGACATCATTTTGAGGAGAAAATGGAGATAAGTTATCTCCGCTGAGCCCAAAATGACATCATTTTGAGGAGAAAATCAAGGTATTTTTATAATTCTAATATGTTACAGGGTTATATTAGTCTTTATTGTTATTTTTTAATCTTATAAGCCCAAAATGACATCGTTTTGAGCACATATATATATATATATATATATATATATATATATATATATATATATATATATATCCTGTCACAGGAAATAAAGTTATCTCCTACAACCTTAAAATTTCGTACCGAGGGTTAAGAGAATTAATAAATGGTGTTTTGATTTAAATTCGTATAGTAACTCCTTTTTTTTACCAAAACACCCTTCATTAACTCCCTTAACCCTCAAAACGACGTAATTTTTGGATTGCAAAAGATAACTTTATCTCTTGTGATAGGAGAAATATTTTTTATATATATATATATAGGGGATTACATTTCTACAGCTGCTGTATGTGCAGCAATCAAATACTTGCCATATATATACTTTAAAACATTAAATGCGCGGAATGATAACCATACAAAGGATGAAAACATTAAATGTGAGGAATCATAACCATACATCTGTCGTTGTTGTACGTAAAACGACTACAGACATGATTTTACCATATATATATATATATATATATATATATATATATATATATATATATATAGGGTCAGGATCATTTTATTCCTGTGTAAGTTACACTCTCAATCTTATCCGTTGATCCCACTTATATCTAAAGGCTCTAATTTTTTAGTAATGTGAGCCATTGGATACAAGTGGATCAATGGTCAAGATTGAGTGTAAGACTTCTAACTCTTACACCGGTGTAAGAATATTCTTCCCGATATATATATATATATATATATGGCAAAAACATTTCTACAGCAACTTTATATAAGGTTATCTACAGCTACCCCTAAAACTACGTCGTTTTGATTAATGAAGGGTGTTTCTGTAATTTTAGGTGAATTAATGAAGGGTGTTTTAGTAAAATACATATGATAAAAAATGAACAAAATTACGGAAATACCCTTCATTAATTCACCTAAAATTACAGAAACACCCTTCATTAATCAAAACGACGTAGTTTTAGGGGGAACTGTAGATAACCTTATCTAAAGCTGCTGTAGAAATGTTTACCCCTATATATATATATATATATTAGTTTAATTATGATATATTGTTAATACAAAAGAATTCCACACATCATTCGATAATGTGACGTCATATCACTAAATGACTTTGACTAGCACACAAGATGTCATATTTATTAAGTAATATGAGAATAAATTATTAGCCAACTATGCAAAACTTTTTTTTAGAATATGCTTAAATTAAATTCTTTTCTTTATATTTGTATTGTTACTTGTTTTTGTTTAAAAAAATTTGAGTTCTACAACAATTTTCATAATAACTTATTAACGAAAGTTAGACAATTTTTTCTTTTTTATCTTGTTATGTTCTGTATATCTTTCCATTGGAAATCAAGAATTGTTTTCCCTGGCCTTTGCTATTTTCCTATATGGTCGAGGCATAAACACAACCGTGGGCAACTTCTATTTCGTTTAGTCTCAGTCTGCCAAGTAATGATCTAACACTACAATAATCATAAAACAGAGTAAACTATTTATTGACCAACATTTATTATGTGATGTGAACAAATCGGTACTGTATTAAATAAAAGAATAGGGAAGAGTGCCTTCTTCATTGTAGTGCAGGAAATTTTTCTAGTTTTGCGAATTTATTTAAGGTTTTGCAGACAATTGTTGTTTTGCCTACAAGGAATCAGCTAGTGCCCAAAATGGAAGAGCGTGTCCTGCATGCAGAGGTAGAAGTACATTATGGTCAAGAACTTCTGATCCTGCATGCCCTTTAATTCAGTTTCATATTCATAATTTGTCCTCGTATACTATGATTCTTTATTCTTATGAGAGACATAACTAAGTGATAGCAATTGCCAACTACTCTCTGAACTTTCCACAGATTATTATTTCAAAATACTGTGACAGCCACCTAGCTTGTTTCTTGCTTTTGTCTCTTTCTTATCGAACTTATATATGTTGCTTTGGTTAATGAATGAAAGCAGCTACAAGAACAGTAGAGGTGGTACCAAAACTTAAACACGACCACCAACTTCCATAAGAAGAATGATAATTCTTACCTGAAATTAAGAAAAAAAGGCTTATAGAAAAACAATTACCACCAACTAAACAGGTGATAATTCACCAAAATATAGAAGAGCTTACCTGAGTACATACGAAAATGTAGCCCAGATTCTGTGGGAGAAAACCTGGTCATATTATAATAGTGGCGTAGCCACACACACAAACCAGCAGGTCTGCTTGTTTTTTTTTTTTTTTTTTATTTATTTATTTATTATATAATTAATTATAATTAACTAAAATAAAAATTGTAATTTGGCACCACCTAAACAAAAAATCAAATATTCAATACAAAGTAACAACAAACCATCTAAATACAAACAAATAATAAGGAACATGTATAGTGTTGAGAGGTATATTTTTCCGAAGAAAAGAGTTATCGTTCTCAGGGAACGGTATGAATTATTTTTCTTTTTATTTATCTGAATTAAAAATTCTATAATTGAAGTTTAATTGGTTTTCTTTAACAAGAATTTTTTTGTAGTCTTTATCAATTATCAAAATACGATCTCAAAGTAAAAAGTGTTTTATCAATGTTTAAAAAGCTTCTGGGTATATTTAAAATCATGGATGACACAAAAATATTTGCATTCCTGCAAATTTCGTTCAATGCTACAGCGAGTTTATCTCAATTTCTGAAGTACTACAGCTAGTTTAATTGAAACTTCCCAGAATCAACATTAAGGTTCAAGAAGATCTTTTTCCAAAGGTTCTTAAATCTTTCTAGAAAATTTATCAGAAATCACCCTTGATTATCCCTAATCCAGAAGGGTTCAATTGACTCTTAACAGAAACGCATTTCCCAAATTGTTTCTGTTGAAAAACTCAAGTTTCATTCCCATGAATCTCTTGAGTTGAAAGGTTAAAAGAATCAATCAAATGAGAAAATACAAACAATAACGAAGAACATCAAGAAATAATCATCCAATCATTCTCAAAGACCCAGAAAAGAAAAGAACTTAGAAATCCATTGACAGAAAATTTACAATATCCGAAACGTAAAGAACTTGCATTACCAAATTTCAGAAATGAAGATCCGGTCCTTCAAGCATCAAGGACCCTAAACTAGATCTACTGTGAACAATCTGCAGAAGTGTGAAAACCGGAAGCTTCGCATGCAGATCCTCGATCCTCTCCCTTGAAGATGCGTTGTCAATGCACTCCGAGATCAAGAACTTGGACAAAGATGCTCGCGTTCAAGAACCACAAAACTCAGATTCTTTCTCAAAAACAAAAGTAAACGAACAAAGACTCAGACTAAACTTTTTCTTTTTTTCTAATATGATATCTATTCTGTCTACTTGCTAATATATTTGCTACTGACTAAAAACTAAAGAGATATATCCAAAGTGCTATGTGTGCCGTCTATCCACGCTTAATCCAATGGCTCAGATTTGTTCTCACTTCCAAAGAGTTGATCCATATGCCTCTTTCACTGAAAATAAGTGGTAAAAAACATGAGTAAAATTATTGAATTCCAATTTTTACCACTTTACCATCATGGGTTGTTTTCTTAGACATTGACCCACTTTTCACCTGCAATTTAAGTCATATCAGCCCAATTAGCATGAAAATAAGCTATTAATTTAAGCATAATTAAAAGCTAACAAAATACCCCAAACTTAAGCAATTGCTTGCCCTCAAGCAATCAAACAATCTTCACTCAAGACTCAGTTTGTTAGCTCAAAATTCAAAGTCACTTAGTAACACAGAATTAAACTTAATAACTTAGTTAAATTTATTAACCATCTATGCAAAACATCATACTTCTTAAAGCATTGACCAGGCTTAATGTTAACCAATTCCTTCATCAAATTAATCATCCAACTCCAGTCAATCAGTAATTATAGAAGCATTCAATCAAAAACTCATGCACATTCAATCAGTTGCAACCCTTAATTTAAACTGATTCAATGGACATTCCACTGAATTCCTTTCCAGATATATTCAATTAATCACACTCTTTCATTTTTTATAAGGAAGGTTCACTCATTGTCATCATGCATGAATGCTTCCAATCTACACAACCATTTAGAAACTTGAAGTCCAATATGCTACCTCCATCAAAGGGTCTTTAAGGCTTGTAATGAGGCAGGGCTAGGATCTTTGTTTTTCTAGTCACTTGGCTAATTAAGATAACCCTTTAGTGTCTAACTAATTCTCATTAGCTTTTTCTGATCTTTTTGCCTAAACAAGACAAAGGGAAATTACTGACTTCTTCTCCCTTTTGTATTGATTACCTTTTTTCTTTATTTTTTCACTTTCACAATTTTTTACTTTTGCCTTTTTCCTTCTTCTTTTAAACAGTAAGCTCAGAGATCCTTTTTTATTTTACAGAGACTCTTTTTATAAGATCACTTGTTCCCCTTTTTCTTCTAACATTTTTTTTTTCTTCTGAATTTTCTTTCTTTTTCTTTCCCTTCTTTTTACAACCAATTTCCCTTTGCCTTACTTAGCTTTTTGTATTTCTAAGCTAACGAGCATTAGCTAAACACTAAAGATAGCTATATAGGATGGACAAGGAATTTGGCTTATAATATCAGGGTGAAACAGAAAAAAAAAGGCTCAGGCTCAATTAAAGGGACCAAGGGATATAATTGAAGGGTAAGGCTTTTGGCTCTAGGCTACATATTCTGAAACAATGCCCCAATCACACAGAAATAGCATATTAGTCATCCAAACAGAGTGCAGTATTCAAAACATCAATACATAATGACCAATGACAACTCACAAAGGAACAGAGTGTTTAGGTTCAAATACCTCACATAGGTTGTTAATTCAGTGGTTATCAGTGAATCAGCAAATCAGGGATTACAACAAAAATTTATGGCATGCCAATTGATTTTAAGCTTATGTAAACACTGATCAACTAAGTTAAATCCTTAATTGACTAGGAATTAAATTAATTAAATCTGGCTATACTTAAGCAATGATAATGTTAAGCACATCAGGTTATAAATTATTTCCAAGTTACCATAAATCCAGCATACAAAACAGAGTAAATTACAAAAACAAATTATGTTCCAATCAGCAAATACTAGAAAGATTATTGGTGACAGCATATAATCACAAAATCACCCCAAACTTAAAATTAAGCTGGGTCCTCACAGCAATACATAAAAAATAATAAATTGAAAAAAATAAAAAAAATAAAAATATAATATTGAATAAATTAAGAACCTGGGTACCAACAAGAGATTTTAGCTCTCTGAGAAAGTATCATCCAAATCAATCGGCTCAATGTAATATCAGGGATCACAGCTCTGGACTTAAATCTAAGCTCATTTTTTTTGGTGTGGTGCCATGAGTTAGCTGCAACAAAGACTAATAGGCAAATAACTTAAATAATGAGTTGTTAGCTAAGAAAAATATTTATAATGTTCAAAAACAAAATAAATAAATAAATGCAATTGAATCAATCAGATTTTCAAAGCATATATCAGCAAGCTTGTTTTCAGAATGAAATTTTTTATAATTGTTAATCAAGTTAGCTCAAATAATTAAAGATGATAATAACTAAAGAGAATAAGAACCGAATATCCAAAAAAAAAAAAAATTAAAAACCTTCAAAGAAAAGAATCCAGCTAAATCAAAAGCAAGCAAGGCAGTGAAGAGCTACTAAAAAAATGGATATTCTCGGCTGAACTTGAAGAAAGAGAGATATGGGTGGTGATGAGGGTTTGGTAAAGTAGAGAGAAAAAAAATGGTGATTGTGGAGAGAGAAGAAAAAAAAAGTGTCACTTTACTTGGGTGCAATTGAAATGAGATTAGAGCAGAGAGTGATCACATCAAACAGTGTTTTCCCTACTAGTAGTGTACTAGAGAGCAGCTTAAAAGCATTTATTGGGTGCAGACCACTGTCCGAAACAACTATGTAAGAGTTGTTACTCCACTCTGAATTACCATGTTTGTATTTGTGTCAATTAGGTGACGGTGAAGTGGCAAAATGGATTGAAACAAAGAGCAAATAGAGGATTAAAAGGATGAATCTGAGCGTTGTCAGGAAAAAAAATAATAATAAAAACTAGATAGGTCAAAGTATAAAATGGGCTAGAAACAACCGGGCCTATAACTAAAAATAATAAACAAATATATGACCCATTT
>JAVKPL010007159.1:0-28305 GCA_032173675.1 Gastrolobium villosum | reverse complement strand
TTATATAAATCAAAAACCATAAACTAATCCTTCGTATCAAGGGTTCACATATGGATCGTGACCCTGACTACAATAAAAAGATCTAGCCAATCAACTTACTGATCGCTGATCTAAAATTCAACATAAACTAAAAATAAAAGAAATAAAGAAGAAGAAGATGAAGAACGCAACGCTCAGAACTCCACAGCTGCCCCTTTCTTCTCCCGGTCCAGATCTGAATGAATGGAATGGTGGAGGACCACCCTTTTTATACTTGAGTTTCTGGGCGTGGTCCATGTGATGTTGCGTGTATAGATAAGGATGACACTTCAGCGTGATGTAATGCTGACAAAGCATCCTACCTTTATTTGCTGCAGTGCCAGCTGTGCTTTGACTCAGCGCTTTGATTGCAGATTCTTTCCTTAATTGCTTCAGCGCTAATTGAGGATAGTTTGACATGTGATTTAAATGGTGCAGCATTGATCAAGGATAATTTGGAATGATGAGCTTTAAATGCTGATCCGTGTGCTGTTCCTCTCAAAGTGTCTAGATCTGCCTCCCAATTTCTGAGTTCCACCTTCGGGTTTTGTGAAGAGTTCTATTTATAAGACTCTTTTTCCTCGCACAGCACGGTAATTCTTTCCTGAAAATGTCGTGAAACGTATAACTGAAGATTTAATTAAAACTTATTACGTAACCGAAGAATTAAATTAAAACTTATTACGTAACGTAAGAATTAAATTAAAAACAGTTTTAAATTCAAATTTTGAATTCAAAATTTTTCACTTCTTTTTCCTGTAAAAAACACAACTAAAAGGTGCATATTGTTGACATACAAAGAATCAACATAATTAGCAAATATGTATTTAAATTGCTCTCTTATGACTTAATTCTTGTCAATTTTAACATAGAAAAATCACACTTACCAGAGGCACATCAAACCATTCCCAGATTTAAACGTTGTTGTCCCCAGCAATGTAAAAGACTTAATCCAGGAAATATTCACTTAATCCAACATAACAATCATAGACACTATCAGATACAATATGCCAAGCATGCCTGACTCAATATCATGAACTTCCAATAATGCCATCAGCTTCTTAAATATACAAGTCTACATTGATTACCCCTCACACAGATAAATAATGTTCACTCAACACTTAGTGTTTAAGGGTATCATGAGCACTCAATTACTCAAAGCTATAATACTACCATATGCTTGATTATATTCTCAAAAATTCTTAAAATTGAAGAATCAAACACATGCATCAATTGATCAAAAGGACTTCACAGGTTGTAATTTGGCCAGGGTAATAGGTAGGAAAATTTGGATAGTAGCTCAAACAACCAAAAGATTGAAAACTGATATTATTTCACTTTTAATAGATTCAATCAATTGTTTTGCTCCACTAACATTCCCACAGAATTTCGGGAATTAATTCCTTCCAACCACCTTTTATTTTTTTCTTTTTTTTTGCTTTTCACTTTACCCTTTTTCATTTTGCCCTTTCTCTTTTTTTTCTTTTTTTTGTTTTTTTTTTTTTAAGGGCATAGATGACTTTTTTTTTTCATCCCTTAATTACTTGACCATTGTGGAGCTTACCTCAATTTCTTTATTTTATTTTCAACACATTCAATGATTCAATCTCAATCAAGGTAAGTCACGAAAAATGGATATAGGCTAAGCCATCAATCAGGCCACAGGTCATTTATCAAGAATTAAGTTCAGGCTCAAAGGCTAGCAAGGGAAAATATCATACAGGTGGGTTATTTTGGCCAATAGCTAATAAGAACAAAATGCCTTTATCATATCAATCAATGCATGCATCACAGAGAAACAAATCAAGTCCTAGAGTATTACAACAGTGAGGCCGCTCAACAAAAGTTTCAGTGTTTAGGCTCAAAACCTCACAGCTATGGTATCAATGCAGACTCAAGAAAATTGACTTCAGACATTATCAGAATTCACAATAATAACTCAGACAAACGAGCAATCATGCACTCTAATTATGCCTATGCAATGTTATGCCAGAAAGTCATAGAATATATTCCAAGAACTTAATTATGTATATTAACAAGATGAGCACATTTAAACCTGGGATAACACACTTTTTTTCTTTCTTTTTTTTTCTTTTTTTTATAGCACACAAAATAACTAAGAAAATTAAAAGAGTTAGAATATCTCCCCTGATAGAAGAATTGCAGTTCTAAGGTGCAAGCCAACCATTCCCAGATTTAGAGCATTGTTGTCCTCAGAAATAATTAAACCACAAGAAGGAAGAAAATCCTGCACAATAGAACAAATAGTGGCATATAGAAGAAACTATAATGCACACATTAAAACATCAGAGAAAAATATACCAACACAAAATAAATTAAAAATACGAAACAGAAAAATAAACTAATATACAATATCTCCATCAGCAAGGAGATAAGATCAGCCCTCCATGTCATCCCCCTCAGCAGTGTGGGATGACTTAGCAAATGAAGGGTCTGGTGGTACTGGTTGCCTTGGTGTATGGGACCACCATTCCCAGATTTGATCCAAACCATGGATCCATGTTAAAAACTCTTTGAAGCTTTGATTTTTCCGAGAGATAGAGTCTCGGTGTCTCTTGTCAAACTTCAGCTCTCGGTGTCTCTTCCAACTTGTATCAAAGAAGTTCACTACTTCCTTTCTTCTTACCTTCTTCTTTGTAGGAGTACGTCTCCTTTGGGGTTTCCTCCCATGTTTGTCATCATCCTCATTGAGAATTTTGTGGGTATGGGAAGAAGGATCTTTATCCTTCAAATCAGTCTCTCGTTCCTTCAGTGCTTCAATCACCGCCTCCTTATTACCCCAGAAGATATCTTTTAGAGTTTGAGGAGGCTCCTTCAATTCAACTTTTGAGGCACTATCTTCTTTGTCCTCTTCTTTCTTTAAAACATCAAGATTAAAACAATCATCTTTGGGAGAAGAATGTTTTATTGAGTCAAAGACGTTGATGGTAACGGCCTCATCATTCATTCTTAGCTCAAGCTTCCCGTTTTCAACATCAATCAGTGCACGAGATGTAGCTAAGAAAGGTCTTCCCAAAAGAAGAGGCATCTCTTTTTCTTCCCCCATATCAAGTACCACAAAATCAATAGGAAAGATGAACTTGTCCACCTTCACAAGAACATCCTCAATGATTCCACTAGGTTTCCTTAAAGATCTATCAGCAAGTTGAAGAGAAACCATAGTGGGTTTTAGTTCCGTGATCCCCAAAGATTTGCAAATAGAAAGAGGCATCAAATTAATGCTCGCCCCAAGATCACATAGTGCCCTTCTGATTTTTGTATTACCAATTTCAATGGGAATGTTGAAGCTTCCGGGATCACGAAGCTTAGGAGGATATTTTCTTGTAAGGATAGCACTGCACTCCTCAGTAAGTGCTACAGTTTGGCACTCTTGTAACTTGTGCTTCCTTGACAAAAGATCTTTCATAAATTTAGCATAATTTGGCATATTGACCAAAGCTTCAGCAAATGGAATATTAATATGAAGCTTTTTGAAAAGGTCCAAGAACCTGCCATAATGCTTTTTCTGATCATCCTGTTTGAATCTTTCAGGATATGGTGCCATAGCCCTTACATATTCAGGTTTGAGCTCAAACCTCTTCTTTTCAACTGGCTTCTCCTCTTCGTTAGGTTTTTCAATTTCTTTTTCTTTTTCGGGCTCACCTGCATTATCTAGCTTCTTTTCAACATCAGGAGATGGAAGTATTTTTCCACTTTTAATTGTGATGGCCATACAGTCTTCCCTTGGGTTAGTAACTGTGTTACTAGGGAAGGTACATGGAGTTCTATCAGCTAGTTGTTTAGCCAGCTGGCCAATTTGATTCTCTAGATTTATGATAGAAGCCTGTGTATTTTTTGTATTGGCCCGAGTCTCTTCCATAAAGGCATTGGAGTGTTGGGCCATTTGTCCAACTAACCTTTCCAAATCAGAAGGCTCCTTAGCTTGGACTGGTGGAGGCTGCAAGTAGTTGTTGGAATTGTAATCCAGTCCTGTGCCTTGAGTTCTCCTCTGAAAATTATTATTTCCAGAAGGGAAATTCTGATTCCTAGGAATGTTTCTTGGTGGAGACCTTTGCTCGTACCATACTCCGTTCACCTGCACTTGTTGAGGAGAGTCAAAAGATAACAAAGGTGAGCATTCATTGGATTCATGCTCACCTTTGCAATATTCACAAACCACAGCTGCGGCTTGGATAGTGGAAAATTGCATCTTGTCCAACCTTGAGGTCAAATTTGCTAGCTGTTGTGCTAACAATTTATTCTCAGCCAGAAACGCATCATTGTTATCCAGGTGTAGAATCCCTCTCTTAGGCTTGGCTGCCAAAAATTCATTTTCATTGGCAGCCATTCTTTCTATTAACTCAAGAGTCTCATTTGCTCTCAAGGATTTGATGCTACCACCTGCTGCACCATTCAGCACCATCCGAACTTCAGGTTTACACCCATTGAAAAAAATTCGGACCTGATCACCATTGGTCATGGGGTAATGAGGACATCTCCTCATTAGATCCTTGAAGCGGTTCCAGGCTGCACACATAGTTTCGCCCTCAGCCTGGGTGAAATTGGTGATATCATTCACCATCTTGTTAAACCTCTCCATGGAAAAGAACTCAGCAAAGAATTTATTTGAGAGACTCTCCCATGATGGAATACTTCTTGCTGGTTGCCTTTCCAACCAATTCAAAGCTTTCCCTTTAAGAGCAAAGGGAAACAGTCTCAGCCTGATTGCATCATTGGACACCTGTCGGTGTTTAGTGGAGTCACAGATCATCAGGAATCTGTCAATGAACCTGTGAGGGTCCTCATCAGCCTCTCCACCAAACTGAGCACGCTCCACCAATTGAATATTGGAAGACTTAAGCTGCCAATTATTGTTACCAATATCAGGCTGAACAATGCTTGAGTTAGGAATGTTAAAAGATGGAGTCAGAATAGTATCCATGAATGGATTGTCTGCATCATTGTTTGATGCCATGATTTGTGATTCTTCAGGCAGAGTTTCTAACTCGTTGAATGTAAGCTTCTTTCGAGCAAGTTTTCTGTTCCTCTTTTCTGCTCTAGTGGAAATTCTGGGATTGTACCTCGCATACAACTCAGAAAAGAGATCAGTAGCACTGTTCAAATAAAAGTAAAATTAAAATAAATAAAGAAAATAAAAATATTCACAAATATTCACAAATCCAATCCTAAAGATCAAGATTATATGATATCAGATAAACCAATCCCCGGCAACGGCGCCAAAAACTTGATGCTCTCCGGCAAGTATACCGATCGCACAAGTAATAAAGTGATAAGAAAAGTTCGTCTCCACAGGGATTAGGATCTAATATCAATTAAACTTTCTCTTTAAAGAACGGACGTAATTCAAATAGGGTTTGTGTGACAAATATTGTCAACTTGGGTAAAATTGATTTCTGAAAATAAAATACTTGTTTTTGTATTTTTAGATTGAAAAATAAAACAATAAAATTGAAAATTGATTTGTAAAGAAGATGAGAAAAGCATTGTAGCCAGGGTTCATTCACCAAATGATCCCCACTTTTTACTCCGGATTGATTTACAATAATTATTTATATAATTACTCAGATAAATTATCATCTAAAAGATTCAATAGTTAACCCTCAATTCCTTGCAGGGTTAACCCTTTAATCCCATGAGAAACCCCAATTCCTTGCAATGTTTCTCATGGGATCAAGCAATGGGCGCGATAATTTAAGCATCTGCAATCGTATACACGTCTATTCCTAGCACGCATACAGATTATTATCTTACTCCCTTTCGAGATCAAAACCCCAATATTCCTATCTAGGGTTTTGATCCTCAGAATACCCCCAACTATCAGATTGATCAACTCTAACAAAGGGAATATAAAATTCGCATAGAGTAAAGATAAAGATAATTATATAAATCAAAAACCATAAACCAATCCTTCGTATCAAGGGTTCACATATGGATCGTGACCCTGACTACAATAAAAAGATCTAGCCAATCAACATACTGATCGCTGATCTAAAATTCAACATAAACTAAAAATAAAAGAGAAAGAAAAAGAAGAAGATGAAGAACGAAGAACACGAAGAACTCCACAGCTGCCCCTTTCTTCACCCGGTCCAGATCTGAATGAATGGAATGGTGGAGGACCACCCTTTTTATACTTGAGTTTCTGGGCGTGGTCCATGTGATGTTGCGTGTATAGATAAGGATGACACTTCAGCGCGATGTAATGCTGACAAAGCATCCTACCTTTATTTGCTGCAGTGCCAGCTGTGCTTTGACTCAGCGCTTTGATTGCAGATTCTTTCCTTAATTGCTTCAGCGCTAATTGAGGATAGTTTGACATGTGATTTAAATGGTGCAGCATTGATCAAGGATAATTTGGAATGATGAGCTTTAAATGCTGATCCGTGTGCTGTTCCTCTCAAAGTGTCTAGATCTGCCTACCAATTTCTGAGTTCCACCTTCGGGTTTTGTGAAAAGTTCTATTTATAAGACTCTTTTTCCTCGCACAGCACGGTAATTCTTTCCTGAAAATGTCATGAAACGTATAACTGAAGATTTAATTAAAACTTATTACGTAACTGAAGAATTAAATTAAAACTTATTACGTAACGTAAGAATTAAATTAAAAACAGTTTTAAATTCAAATTTTGAATTCAAAATTTCACTTCTTTTTCCTGTAAAAAACACAACTAAAAGGTGCATATTGTTGACATACAAAGAATCAACATAATTAGCAAATATGTATTTAAATTGCTCTCTTATGACTCAATTCTTGTCAATTTTAAGACAGAAAAATCACACTTACCAGAGGCACATCAACAGCCTAGCCCCTTACCAGAAGCATCGCAATATAACTCAAACTGCTCCGCAAGATCAGGAAGAACTAACACAGGAGCAGTAGTCAGTCTCTCCTTCAACTCCTGGAAGCACTCCTCACACTCATGTGTCCACACAAATGGAGTCTCCTTTCGGGTAAGGCGAGTCATCGGTAACACCATCTTGGAGGATCCCTCAATGAACCTCCTGTAGTAGCCTGCCAAACCTAAGAAGCTTCTTACTTCTGTAACCGTCTTGGGTCATTCCCAATCCATCACGGCCTCAATCTTTTTAGGATCAACTGCAACTCCATCAGCGAAAATCACATGACCCAGAAATTTCACCGACTTGAGCCAAAACTCACATTTCGACGGCTTTGCATAAAGCTTTTTCTCTTTCAACACTTGCAACACAATCTTCAAGTGCTCAGTATGCTCCTCCTCTGTCTTGGAGTAAATCAAGATGTCATCAATGAAGACGATCACAAACTGATCCAGGTATGGCTGGAAGATCCTGTTCATGTAATCCATGAATAGTGCAGGTGCATTGGTGAGTCCAAACGGGATCACCAAGTACTCATAATGAACGTACCTCGAGCGAAACGCTGTCTTTGGGACATCCTCCGGCTTTACCCGTATCTGATGGTATCCGGACCAGAGATCAATCTTTGAATACACGCAAGCACCCCTGAGCTGATCTAACAAATCATCAATGCATGGAAGAGGATACTTGTTCTTGATTGTCACCTTGTTCAACTGCCTGTAGTCGGTGCACAATCACATAGTCCTATCTTTCTTTTTCACAAATATGACCGGTGCTCCCCAAGGAGACACACTCGGCCGAATGAAGTCTTTCGCCGAAAGCTCCTTAATATGCTTCTTCAGCTCTGCCAACTCTGATGGCGACATCCGATATGAAGCTAGTGAAATAGGCCCCACACCAGGCAACAAGTCTATGGAGAACTCTATCTCCCTCTGCGGTGGAAACTCAGGAATCTCCTCGGGAAACACCTCGAGGAATTCCCTCACCACAGGAATGCCAGTGAGATCCTCCTGTGCCCCACTCACCAAACCTCCCAACATGACATAGCCAAATGCCCCTGCTCTCAAGGCCCTCCTCGCCTGCAGGACTAAAATGAACGGTGAGGAACTGGCTGTGGACCTACCCAGAGACATCACAACTCTCTTGCCACAAAAATCAATCAATGCACAGTTTCTGGACAACCAATCCATGCCCAGAATAATCTCCAAGTTGGCCATCAGCAATCCTATCAGATCTACCAAGAAGTCACGGCCATCCCACTGAAACGCTACATCATGATGGACAGTGGAGGTCAAACATTTTTCTCCGGTGGCGGTGGTCACCCGCATCGGTGGAGAAAGCACAGCACTGGGAAACTCAAGCCCCACAGCAATAGGGGTAGCAACAAATGAATGCGTTGCCCCAGAATCAAATAACACATCAACAGCTGAACCACCGATGGTAACAGTACCTCTGACCAGGTTCGGAGCTCTATTCGACTACTGACGATCAAGGGTGTACACACGCCCAGTAATAGGTGGCACAGCTGGTGCCACTGTAGGAACCATCTGCAGGGGAACTGCCTGCACTGCAGCAACTCTCGCCGTCGGGCAATCTCTCGAGTACTGGCCCTCCTTGCCACACTGGAAGCATATCAACTGGCCTGTAGCACACGGCCCAAAATGTGATTTCCCGCATCCCGAGCATCTGGGAGCAGGAGGTCTCGCTGTACTGCCCTGAGCACTAGTCTTCTTAAACTGATTTGGCGCTTGTTTAGCCGCCAACTGTTTTCCTTTTCCTTTATTCCCAAACTTCCTGCCTCTCCAGGAAGTGGAACCACCTGCAACCTGTGGCACCTCAATCTTGGCCTTCTTGGCTTGACTCGCACTACAGAAATCTTCAATATCTCGACACTGCTGTACCAAAGCCCCGAAGTCTCTCGAAGCAGAACCAGCAAGGTGCCCAGCAATGTCCTCATTAAGTCCCCTACGGAACTTAGCAGCTAGAAAAATGGGAGTCAGCCTCGTCATCCGGAAATGAGCAAACTTGACCAGCTCATTAAACTTGGCCAGGTACTCGTCAAAAGACAACGAGCCCTGCATCAACTTTTGTGGCTCGGTGCACTGTATCACTCTGAATATCTTGTCCAGGGCCTGGAGCCATCTAGCAGCAGCAATGGGGTCGTAGGACCCATCAAACGTAGGTGGCTTATGCTTGCGGAAAGCATTCAGTCGGCGGTCGATCTCATCTCGATCCTCAGCAAAAACGGGAACGGCCTGCATAGGCCCCGTCAAGTGGCTACCCTCACCCATCTGACTCTGGGTGTCCTCCTGTTGACTAGGTGGAGGTGGAGGCGGTGGTGGTGGAGGACACTGGCCAGCAACAGGACTAGCCCTCAACTCCTCTATCATGACCCTAATCATAGTCATGTTGGCCATCCGTTTCTCCTCCAATACATCAGCGGTGGCTCCCCTGTTCGCCTCTCTAATGGCGTCCAGCATAGCCTAATTTGCCAACCTCGTGGCCTCCTGGTCGGCTAGTCGGGCCGCCTGCATCTCAGCTAATGCAGCCAGGACAGCATCCGGTTGATCCTCACTTGTACCCTGATTCCTCCTTGGTTGCACCATGACTCTGCACAAGTTACACAAAGAATGAGTTGATCAGGCCCACGCCATGTGGTCACGTATGCATTATCATAATACACACCAATCAGAGAGAACACAAGGTAGACACGCAACAAAACATCCTAAGTTATTGCAATACATATAGGCTTTTCCCTCGAAAGTGCTCTGATACCATAAAATGTAACAACCCGTGTTAGCCTGGTTTGTTAACATACTATCATATTAAGGCACGCTTAATTAAAATGCGGAATAACTTTTTCTTTAATTCAATTATGACGTCATTAACCTTAACCAACTTGATTACTTAATCAATTTCATAAACTAATGCCTGTATGTAAATTGCCAAACAACTAATTGAAATACCTCATATATAAATATAAAGTGAGTATCTAAGTCACAGGACTACAACACATAGCCTGGACCAAAATCCTGATACTTTAATACAACTTTAATTTAAACAAGACATACTCAAGTCTATGTGGCATAGACAAACCCCAAGCTCACCAAATAAGGCAGCAATGCCCAACATCAGTCTCAAGAGACAATAACACAATAATAGCGAAAATCATAAAGAGCAGTCAATATCCAGCATCCAACATGTCAGCATATCACAGTAATATCTAACTCAGCTCTGGCCTCCTGCCACCTTAGGCCTCAATGTAAGAACCTGCACCGTTAATTAAGGAAACTAATTGATTAATTGTGATAAATTAGAAAATTGACCCTAATAATTATTATGTGGCTTGAATAATTATATTAAGTGGGTAAGAATGCTGAAAGTCGTTTTTCAGAAGAAAAGTGCAGATACCGGTTCTGCTAGTCGGTATAAATGCGTACTGAAAAAGTATCCCAGAAAATTATAATAAGTGCATGATAATTACTAGAATAATATGTAGGACTTTTAAAACAAGTTTCAAGAAAAATAATGTGATCTGATGCCAGAACTGATACTGGCTATGGAAAAGTGCTTACCGGAAAGTTGTTCAGAAAAATAAAATAAAAATATGATAAATCTTATAAAAATGAGTAGGTTAAGATTCTAAAGTTTGGGATCAAGATCTTTTGCGTAGCTATTAAGGCTAATACTGCGCGTTTAAGTGGATTTGGCTATATATGCACCTATTATGGCACAAAACCCTAGGTCTCTTATTCCTCTCTACGTGAGTTTGCTGAGTTTGAGTCAGCCGTGAAAGTTAAATGGCCTTGAAGGCCGATACATGTAAGGTGGAAAAACAAAACTTTTTCACGCGGAAACATACATGCACATAAAGATCCATGCTTTAGGACAACATGATGTTACCTTGTTTTGGCCTGATCAGTCAGGGAGATCAATTGTCAGGTCTGAAGGGTTCAAACTGTAACACCCACTCTTGTATGCATCCAAGAGGGTTGTTTGCTAAATCGTATTAGAGTTGCAGCGGTATGGAACTCATTAAAACTTTATCAAATATCCTTTAATTTGGAAACTTGAAAAAAGTCCAGATTTGATTCTTATAAAAGCCATTTGAAAAAAAATGAAATCGTTATCAATCATAGGAAATTTCAATTATAAAACCCTTTGCTGAATTTTCTATACTTTTCAGAAAACCTTGCTGTCTTATAAAATCTGTATAAAATCGAATTCAGATGCGATAAAAATTTTTCCAAGCTTCTGAAAAACTAGACATCCGGGGCATCGCATACATATAAATTATGCGCGATTCGGAGGTGAATAGCCCCACGGAAGAGGACACGTAAAACGCTTGTGAATCCTGTCCGTTTTCTGGAAAACAGTCTGTACCCACACACTAACACGAGACTTTTCAGCGTGCTTTGTCCTCACTCGCACACTTCCCGGGAAAACTTCCCAGGAGGTCACCCATCCCAGAATTGCTCCAAGTCAAGCACGCTTAACTGTGGAGTTCTTCCGATCCGGGCTACCGAAAAGTAGATGCATCTTGTTAGTATAGGTAGTACCAATTAATTCTTATAAGCCATTCCTAACTGTACTGTCCCATATCAGCACAGTCTCTGGAATCCCTCTCTTTTCGGTGTTATTCGATTCATTCATGTACCCCCGTCGCTGGAAGCCTGCCAGGAGCCGCTCCTTGTCCGTGCCCTTGCGCACCGGCGATCACTCCCCGCCCTCGTCAGCGCCCGGGATGTTACATGCCCACCAGCTTCCGCCTGGTTCGTCCTCGAACCACACCGTACTGGATGAGAGGCCCTGCTCTGATACCACTTGTAACGCCTGGCAACTTGCAAGGATTAACGACTGTCCCCACACACTAACACGAGACTTTTCAGCGTGCTTTGTCCTCACTCGCACACTTCCCGGGAAAACTTCCCAGGAGGTCACCCATCCTAGTACTACTCTCGCCCAAGCACGCTTAACTGTGGAGTTCTTCCGATCCGGGCTACCGAAAAGTAGATGCATCTTGTTAGTATAGGTAGTACCAATTAATTCTTTTAAGCCATTCCTAACTGTACTGTCCCATACCAGCACAGTCTCTGGAATCCCTCTCTTTCCGGTGTTATTCGATTCATTCATGTACCCCCGTCGCTGGAAGCCTTCCAGGAGCCGCTCCTTGTCCATGCCCTTGCGCACCGGCGATCACTCCCCGCCCTCGTCAGCGCCCGGGATGTTACACAAACCCTCTAATGTTGATCCACACCACCGTTTGTCAATGATGCAAGAACACCTTCTTCCAAGCCACCAGATGATCACCACAATGAGGCTTGCTATGCGCCCAATTGGTGAAGGTGGAGGCTAGGTATTGTGTTTGGAAAGGTGTAGTGAACTACCCTACGGAATGGTGCATGAGATGAAGGAGTGTATGCTAGGTTTTGTGAAAAACCCTAAGGAGAAGAACAACCCAAGTAAGTATGCGCACAAGAGGAAGAGAGAGTAATATATTAATCAGATTTTTCTTTCAAAAGCATTTGAAAGTGGCGCACAAAATCAAGGAGAATCAAGTGGAGTTGTTGCAAATCAAATCTAGCCAACAACCTCCAATCTTATCCTCATGAGACTAAGTTAAAACCTAGTCAAATTCTAATTTAAAAACCATCATATGGTTACCCATTTCATGCGCAATATTCAGCCCAAAAAGGGTCCAAATATGTTGAGTGGTTGCATTCAAAATTTGTACCAACTCACTCACTTATTCTCTCAACTACCAAATCTGATTAGAGCTTTGTTTGAATGACTAGATGACATTCATATCCACTCAATATGCACCCCAAATCAGCCCTTGGTGATCTCCAAAGATCTCCTCTTGATACAAGGAATTTGTTCCAATAAGATCTTATCTTATCCTTTTGTTATGAAAAAACTTTTCATATACAATTCAAATTCGAATTCAAACACTTGAATTCAAATGTTCAAACATTCAAATTCAAAATTCAAAATCCAAAATTTCAAATTTCAAATTCAAAATTTAAATTTCAAAATCCAATTTCAAAATTCAAATTTCAAATTTCCAATTGCAAATTCAAAATTCAAATTCCAAATTCAAATTTCAAATTTCAATTTCCAAATTCAAAATTCAAATATTTGATTATTAATTTAACTAATTAAATTAATTAGTAATGTCTTGGACTATCCAAGCCCATTACAAAGCTTCATGCGCCCTCCACCCTTTTAGGTGGGCTTCCAAACAGCTTCTTGGGCTAACAACCATTATTAGGCCCAATACCTTTAAAAGCTAGTTCATCATGACTGCAAGGTGTTAGTGTGTGCCCATTAGATCCAACTTAGCTTCTGACATAACTGGGCTTGGGCCCAACAAGCCTACAACCCAATTAATGACAACATAGAGCACTAGCAATGCTTTGTTTCCCCAGAACTAGTCAGATTAATGACTTGATCATCCTATTGCACATATTTGGTTACCGTATGTATTTCCCTTCATCTCGGTTATCTTCCCATTAACCTAGGGTAAGGAAATGTATCAACCCATGTGTAAGAACCTGCACTGCTAATTAAGGTAATTAATGAATTAATTATGATAATTAGGAAATAATTCCATAATTGACCCTAATAATTATTATTGGGCTTAAATAATTATAGTAAGTGAGTAAAAATGCGGAAAGTCACTTTTCGGAAGATAAATGCAGATACCGGTTCTGCTACCCGGTATAAATGCGTACCGGAAAAGTGTCCCGGAAAATTATAACAAGTGCTTGATAATTACTAGAATATTATGTAGGACTTATAAAACGAGTTTCAAGTCAAAATGATGAAATTTGATGCCAGAACTGATACTGGCTATGGAAAAGCGCGTACCGAAAAGGTGATCCGAAAAATAAAATAAAAATATGATAAATCTTAGAAAAATGAGTAGGTTAAGATTCCAAAGTTTGGGATTAAAATGTTTTGCGTAGCTATTATTGATAATACTGGGTGTTTAAACTTAAACCGCCTATATATATGCTCATTTGGCACTAAACCCTAGGTATCCTTTTGTTACTATGGGAGTTGGAGGCTGAGCAGCTCTCACACACTGTTCTATTTGCCACTTTTCCCTCGTTCTTGGTAAACCCTATAAAGAGACCATTTTTCTTGGTTGTTCTTCCATCAAAACACATTTGCCTTGTATGAATTGGTATTGTGAGGGTGTGTGATACTCCTCTTCTGAGTTATAGTTTCGTTGGTGAGAGGAAGTGTTGTTGTCTTGGTGTTTTGAGAGGAAGGGACTAGTTTCATCCACTTTAGTGCTTCAAGGAACCATTTTGATGATGAAAGGTCCAAGCTTGTTGGGCATTTTCGTTCTTTGGTGAAGTCAGAACCTAGGTGCTGTATTGGAGATCTCCTTGCTGTCTCATTTTTGGGGCTTAGAGCTATACCATGAACACCTCTTTGTCTTTTGATGATTTTAAGCTTGTTTAAACAATTAAAAATCATAACTTAAACCATTTGGATAAAGGAATGTGTTTTCGAGTCCCTAGCATGTTAATAAACATCTGTTTAAGGAGTTCTTGGACTCCATATCGTGTTTAGATCATTGGAGGTCAATTTTACCTTTAAAACTCAGTTTTCTGCATTCTGTCGAAGAAGTATTCGAATACTTTTCTGGGAAAATGCAGTAATCGAATACTTCGCGAGACAGCAGCGACCTAGTTTAGTAAAATTGCGATATCTCGAGCTACAGAGCTCTAAATTGAGTGAGGTTTGGACCTATGTGAAGATAACATATAGGGATACAACCCAGTAAATTTTCAGATCCATTGGATGAGTGGATTTCTCTTAGTTTATGTTTGAAGTCGCGACCCCATTGCTGGAAATTCAGCTTGTTGTAAGAACTTTGCAAAAAACATAACCGGAGTTATACAACTCCGATTGAGACATAAAGTATATCGTTGGAAACCTCAAGATGTCTAGTTTAACAATGTAAAGATTAGAATATGAATATTGATATAATTGTTGGTCTAAAACAGATTGTGATTCTGCTGTGTTTGGACTTTGAGTTTGTGCGGACTCTTGGCTTGGATAGCTAGCTTGCAAGGTAAGCTTTCGTGTCCTCGGTTTAGCCATGTTGTGGTTCCACCATGTCCCATGGGGATGTGGTTTATGCATGCTGTGTTTCATGCTTTGATTTTTGGAAATGCTGTTGAGCTATTATATGCAATGTGCCTTTATGATATGCATGTGGTGTCCACCTTTACGGTAAGCCTGAGTATGTGGTACATACGATAAGGTGACGCTGTGGGTGAGGTGCAAGCGGTGTTCCTTGTACTCATGTGGGTTTAGACGTATTCTTACATTTCTATGGCCAGTAGATAGTAAAAACACACATGGCACGAATATTTGTTGCACTGCATAGTTTTGGAACTAATATTGGAAATACTGCTTTTTGAACTTATATTGCACATGTAAGTGAGCTTGGGGTGGAAGATCCTTGAGGACCCCTAGTCTTACTGAGATTTCTTGTTTAGAGATCTCACCCCACGTTTAGGGACGCTTATTTCAGGATCAAGTAATGTTGAGGGCTCAGGTGGTAGGAGGCCAGAGCTGAGTTGATATTATTATGACATGCTGACATGCTGGATGTTGACTACTGTTATGTTTTCCCGCTATGATTATGATATTATGTTGAGACTGATATTGGGCATCGTTTCCTTATTTGGTGAGCTTGGGGTTTGTCCATGCCACATAGACTTGTTATTGTCTTCTTTATTTAAAGTTGTATTTAAGTATCAGGATTTTGGTCCAGGCTATGTGTTGTAGTCCTGTGACTTAGAAACACACTTTATATTTATGAGGTATTTTAGTTAGTTGTCTTGCAATTTACATACAGGCAGTATTTTATTAAATTGATTAAGTAATCAAGTTGGCTAAGGTTAATGACTTATAATTGAATTAAAGAAAAAGTTATTCCGCATTTTAATTAAGCATGGCTTAATACGATAGTATGTTAACAATCCAGGTTAACACGGGCTGTTACACTATGCGGTTTAGGGTAAGCTTTATTCGAAATAGGGAATCTTCGATTTACTGACTCTAAAGGCAGATCATCTCATGATCTCTTTTACTATGCATAGATTCCCGAGTCCCTGTAAATGTCATCCCGATTTCTCCGGTTTACAGATAACCTAATCTCTCACAGAGGTTTGACGAATTCCTTCAGCTTATTACCTTAGCCTTGTGTCCTTTCAGGAAACGCCCAACAGTATACCTATGTCTCTCCATGTTTCAGGCAGACGAGGCATACAATCAAAACATGCCTTCAAGAACACAGTCTAGGTAATAACTTCTGGTCTAAGAAAAGACATACCCAAATATAAAGAGATTACTCTAATGACACTATCTGTGAGATTTCCTCATAGAGTCTCTTTTTGGGTCTGTTCAGTGCGAGCTATACTCCTATAGGTCCACCCACGACTTTAGCTAAGACATCTCCTTATCTGTAGCTCATGAGGTCTTTACCTTGTATCCATATACAAGTAGATAAGTCGTACTAGTCTTACCCGAGATCACTGATCCCCAATCTCAGTGTCTCTAGACTAGGAACATATAATTAGGAATAGACATGCGATATCCTTGAATCCTCATGATCGTGATCTCATCACAGATATTCAAGAGATACCTGTTCTAATCCAAGGGGTTTATCCAGTTTATTCATATAATATTAACAATAATATCGAGACATAATATGAAACTGGATAAATAGTGCTTTTATTTATTTGCGACAAACAAAGTTCTACATCTAGTGTCCTTTATTTATTCAAAAGATTGTCTCTAGGACACCCATATACTAACAAGCCACCCCTTTGCCACCCACTCTTCTCCATTTGTGAGCCAAGTTGCCATCTTTCCTCTTGATTTCCTTCTCTTTAACCTTGCAAACACTTGTGGTGAGTGAGAGTGAGCATTGGGAAGGTGTTGTGTGCCTTGTTTCTGAGTTTGAGATTCTGTTTTGGTGGGTTTGAAGTGTTGAGTTTCTGGTTTGGTGTGGTGGTGTCACATTCTTGGTGTTTGATGCTACAAGAAGGTACCTTGTTAAGAAAAGAACCAACCTTTCTCACAATTTTCGTGCACCTTGTTGAACCTGAGTTTTGGAGCAGTTGAGAGAGCTCCAAGAGCATCATCCTCCTCTGTTTTGGCTTGTGGTATGATCACCACCTTTGAACTTGAGTTTTTATGCTTAAAAATGGAACCTTGATGCATGTAAAGGCTAAAAGATGAATACTTAACGTTGTGTAATGTCAAACACACCTAGAAATGCATGCTTTAGGGTCTTTAATCCGTAAAAACCCAACCTTGGATGGATATCTTCACGAAAATGCAGAACTGCATTCTGTCGTGAAATATCCGGATATTTGTCGAGCAGATATCCAGATATTGATATCCGGATATGGGATTTGGATATCCGGATATTGTATATCTGGATATGATCAGTGAGATATCTGGATATTGCATATCCGAATATGCCCCGAGAATACCCAGATATTCTAGGATTTCGAAGAATAGTAGCTTTAATGTTCATACAGTAGGCTATTGGGGGTTTGTGGACCCTGGATTAAGGAAGTTGAACTTCTATAATTAATGGACTAAGTCAGAATCATGTGATTAAGGGCTTGTGGCTTTGTTAGAAGCCTTAAGACGTAAAACATAAAGTAAAGGCGTTGTCTTTTTATTGTATGCTTGAGATGCATGTTTATTGCTATGTTACATGCTTTTATATTTTGGAAATGTTGTGGAGCTATTATATACAATGTGCTTTTATGATATGCATGTGATGTCCACCTATACGGTAAGCCTGAGTATGTAGTACATACAAGATGGTGAGGCTGTGGGTGAGGTGCAAGCGGTGTTCCTTGTACTCATGTGGGTATAGATGTATTTATGTATTTCTCCGGCCAGTAGATAGCGATAAACACACATGTCATAGATATCTGTTGCACTGCATAGTTTTGAAACTTATATTGAATTACTATTTTTAGAACTTATATTGCACATGTAAGTGAGCTTGGGGTGGAAGATCCTTGAGGACCCCTTGTCTTACTGAGATTTCTTCGATTAGAGATCTCACCCCACGTTTGGGGACGCTTATTTCAGGTTCTGGTAATGTTGAGGCCTCAGGTGGCAGGAGGCCAGAGTTGAGCTAGATAGTGCTGATTATATGCTGATTGTACCTGTTGTTGATATGTTGTTAGCTTCATTTATGTTTATGGGGTTTTATGTGTTAGTATATGGGTGTCCTAGAGACAATCTTTTGATTAAATAAAGGACACTAGATGTAGAACTTTGTTTGTCGCAAATAAATGTAAGCACTATTTATTCAGTTTCATATTGTGTCTCGATATTACTGTTAATATTATATGAACGAACTGGATAAACCCCTTGGAATAGAACAGGTATCTCTTGAGTATCTGTGATGAGATCACGATCATGAGGATTCAAGGATATTGCATGTCTATTCCTAATTATATGTTCCTAGTCTAGAGACACTGAGTTTGGGGATCAGTGATCTCGAGTAAAGACTAGTACGACTTATCTACTTGTATATGGATACAAGGTAAAGACCTCATGAGCTGCAGATATGGAGATATCTTAGCTAAAGTCGTGGGTGGACCTATAAGAGTATAGCTCGCACTGAACAGACCCAAAAAGAGACTCTATGAGGAAATCTCACAGATAATGTCATTAGAGTAATCTCTTTATGTTTGGGTATGTCTTTCCTTAGACCAGAAGTTATTACCTAGACTGTGTTCTTGAAGGCATGTTTTGATTGTATACCTCGTCTGCCTGAAACATGGAGACTCATAGGTATACTGTTGGGCGTGTCCTTAAAGGGCACAGGGCTAGGGTAATAAGCTGAAGGAATTCGTCAAATCTCTGTGAGAGATTAGGTTATCTGTAAACCGGAGAAATCGGGATGACATTTACAGGGACTCGGGAATCTATGCATAGTAAAAGAGATCATGAGATGATCTGCCTTTAGAGTCAGTAAATTGAAGATTCCCTATTTCGAATAAAGCTTACCCTAAACCGCAGGGGTTGATACATTTCCTTACCCTAGGTTAATGGGAAGATAACCGAGACGAAGGGAAATACATACGGTAACCAAATATGTGCAATAGGTTGATCAAGTCATTAATCTGACTAGTTCTGGGGCAACAAAGCATTGCTAGTGCTCTGTGTTGTCATTAATTGGGTTGTGGGCTTGTTGGGCCCAAGCCCAGTTATGTCAGTAGCTAAGTTGGACCTAATGGGTCACACACTAACACCTTGTAGTCATGATGGACTAGCTTTAAAGGTATTGGGCCTAATAATGTTATTAGCCCAAGAAGCTGTTTGGAAGCCCACATAAATGGGTGGGTGGTGCATGGAGTTTAGTAATGGGCTTGGATAGTCCAAGTCATTACTAATTAATTTAATTAGTTAAATTAATAATCAAATATTTGAATTTCGAATTTTGAATTTTAAATTTGAATTTTGAAATTTGAATTTAGAATTTGAATTTCGAAATTCGAATTTTGAATTTGAAATTTGAAATTTGAAATTTGAATTTTGAAATTTGAATTTGAATTTGAATTTTGAAATTCGAATTTTGAATTTGAAATTTGAAATTTTGAATTTTGAATTTTGAATTTGAATGTTTGAACGTTTGAATTCAAGTGTTTGAATTCGAATTTGAATTGGTTTTGAAAAGTTGTTTCATAACAAAAGGATAAGACAGGATCTTATTGGAGCATATTCCTTGGATGAAGAAGCATCTTTGGAGGCTCTCCCTAGGCTGTTTGGTGCGCAAATTTTAGGTGATAAGAGTGTCATCTTATCACTTAAAACAAACCTCCATTCAGATTTGGTGGTTGAGGGAATCAGTGGGTGAGTTGATTCAAATTTTGAATGCAACTGCTCAATGTATTTGGACCCTTTCTAGGGCTGAATTATGCGCATGAGAACTATATACTATATGATAGTTTATGAATTTAAGTTTAAATTAATTTGAATTTAAATTCATGTGGATAAGATTGGAGGTTGTTGGCAAAGTTAGTTTTGCAACAGCTCCACCTTATCACACTGTTTCATGCGCAACTTTCAAAGAAATTTGAAAGTTTGTTTTCATTTTGAATGATTGAATTCCCTCCTCCTCTCCAAAGGGTGCGCATAAATATGACATGTTCCTCACCTTAGGTTTCATTGAAAACCAAGCCAACTCTCCTCCATCTATGCACCATTCTGTAGGGTAGCTCAGTACACCTTTCCAAACAGGATACCTGGCCTCCACCTTCACCACTTGTGCGCATAGCAAGCCTCATTGTGGTGTTCATCTGGTGGCTTTCAAGAAAGAGTTCTTGCATCATAGACGAACGGTGGTGTGGATCACCATTAGAGGGTTTGAACCCTTCAAGCCTGACATCTCATCTCCCTGATTGATCAGGCCAAAACAAGGTAACATCATCCTGTCTTAAAGCATAAATCTATGAGTGCATGTATGTTCCGCAGTAAAATTTTTGTTTTACACCTTACATGCATCGGCCTTCAAAGGCCAGTTTACTTTCAAGAGTGGTATCAAAGCCCGGTTGCTTTACCATCGACGGGTGATGGTACCTTGTTTGTGAAAAGAGTTTTTCACGGTCAAAATCTTTAAAGGGTTAAAGTTTAAATTCTGCATGTGGATTTTGAATCACAAATCCTTTAAAGTGTTAAAGTTTTTTGTTTTATGAACATGAAAATTTGATTCTGTGTTCATAAAACATTATGCATCATGGTTTAGTTTCTTTTTCTTTATGAAAGTTTTAAAAGGAACACCCTTTTTGAAAGGGAAGATTTGGCCATGGAGGGTACTAAGAGTGCCTTGAATGATTTCTTATTTTTCTCCATGAATTGTGTCATGTTTATATGCATGAAATTTTAAGACAAAATTTATCATATAGTTACCTATATGATTCGGCCATGTGGAGATTTATGGCTACATGCATGGTTTAATTTTGTTTTCTTTAAGAAAGAATTAACAAAATTTGAATTGAAATTGTTTTAAATTCGGCCAATGAGAAATTTAAGATTATGAATCTTGATATTATTTTGATGCTTAAATGTTAAATGTCAAAATACATGTGAAAATGTTATGTGATAATATAATGTTTGTGTTTGCAAGTTTTGAACTTTTCAGGTACAAACAGGAAGGGGATGGTCATGGTGCCCGGATTTGAATTTTTTGAATTTTAAATTTATGTGTAATCGTGCATTTTAATTTACAAGTGTATTTGTAATTTAAATTTTGTAATTTTGTCCCTCCAAAATGTTATGGAGTTTCTTTAATTAATTGTAATTAGAGAAATAGGCTAGTGGCGTATAGACGACAAGCGGCCGTTGCTTGAAGAAGCAAAAAGGACAAAAGCGCGAGCACCATGGCTATCTCAATATAAATTGTTTATATGCATGTATGATTAGAACGTCTAGTATGCATAAATTGGGCAAACCGCGTTTTGTATGGTTATTATGTTTGTCCAATAGCGACTAGTGTATACCGATAGATGTTTGACATAGGTAACGACTAGCATGATAACTTACAATATGCGTTTGATGGGACCTAATTAACCCCAAGATAAAAGGAACCCTTAAAAGGAATAAATAATTAAGCATATGATTATCTCCCACCACCAATGCTACTCAAAACTCTTCTACGTAGTGGTG
Source organism: Gastrolobium villosum (assembly GCA_032173675.1). NCBI lineage: Eukaryota > Viridiplantae > Streptophyta > Magnoliopsida > Fabales > Fabaceae > Gastrolobium > Gastrolobium villosum. The sequence goes on along the minus strand of JAVKPL010007159.1, from coordinate 6,702 downwards.
CTCCACAACTCAGTTGGGACCCACTATTTTGTTGGGCTAGAGTAGTGTTTGAAGTGTAAGACACTTAGGGTGCTGGTTTAATGCTTAACTAAGACATAAGTTGCAGGCACAGCCGGGCTTATGTGCTTAGGGTAATGGTGCTAGGTTGGTTGCATGAGATGCACCACTAAGTGACAAAGAGTTGTCAACCTAATGTTAAGAGAGGGTATGAGATACTGTTGATAAAGATCAACCCTTTATTTAAATTAATCTTGTGGTCTCAGACGGAGGTTAAAATAAATAAACGCACTCTTAATCCCACTAAGGTAAAATCTAAAGTAGATTAACCCTAAGTCAAAAGGAAGGGTCATTGACTTAGATAAAATAGTGGGAGTGGCAAATTATTTCAAGTCTTTAATAATTTGCTTTTTAACTACATAACCGTATATTAACTAAAACTATCTTTACATCCTTTTCAGCTTATAGTATGACTAATCCACTGTCACTGCGTTCAATACTCGATACGAATAAACTGACCGGTTCGAATTTTATGGACTGGTATCGGAACCTAAGAATAGTTCTAAGGGCCGAAAAGATTGCCTACGTTTTAGATGCTGTAATACCCGTAGCTCCACGGGAAGGGGAAGAAGGGTTTGCGGAATTTGATTTCGTAACCCATCAACAGCACTTGGATGACAATGTGATGGCAGTATGCATCATGTTGGCATCCATGTCGCCTGAACTGCAAAAGCAGCATGAGCATATGGATGCTCCCTCTATTATCGTACATCTCAAGGAGTTGTATGATATTAAAGGCAGGCATGAGAGGTATGAGGCCTCAAGAGAACTGTTCTATTGTAGGATGACTGAGAGCATGTCTGTTGGCAGCCATGTTCTCAAGATGATCGGGCTGATTGAGAAGCTAGGAAACCTAGGCTTCATCATGGATGCCGAGCTAAGTAATGACTTAGTCCTCACCTCACTTTCACCTTCCTTCAGTCAATTCATCATGAATTACAATATGCATGGGATGCAAGTGAGCTTGCCTGAGTTGTTAAGCATGTTAACAACAGCTGAAGTGTCTATCAAGAAGGATAGGACACAGGCTCTTTTGATTGGTGGGCCTAGCAAGACCAAGGGAAAGGGTAAGGAGCCTGCAAAAGGTGACCCCCTAAAGCCCAAAGGAAAATCCAAGAAGAAGAAGGGCAAGAAGAAGGGTAAGAAGGCACCTAAGGACAAAGGTGATGCTGAGTGCTTCCATTGTGGCAAGAAAGGCCACTGGAAGAGGAATTGTCCAGACTACCTGAACAATGTGAAGGACAAGAAGCATGGTGATGCTTCTGCCTCAGGTATTTTCATGATTGAGATAAATTATTCTTATGCTAATCCATCCTCATGAGTATTGGATACCGGATGCGGTTCTCATATCTGCAATATGTTGCAGGTACTTAGGAGCCCAAGGAGATTGGATAGAAACGAGGTAGATCTCCGCGTTGGTAATGGAGCAAGAGTTGCTGCTCATTCAGTTGGAGATGCTGACCTTATTTTGCCTACGGGCCTTTTATTGCATTTGAATAATTGTCTTTATGTTCCGCAAATTTCTAGAAACATTATTTCAATTTCTTGTTTAGAACAAGATGGATATACTTTCAGTATTAGGAATGGTACTTTTTCTATCATTTTGAATGATATGGTTTACGGTACTGCTTCTTTAATAAATGGATTGTATGTGTTGGAAATGGGAAACGAAGTGCTCAATATAGATGTGAAACGACCTAGGACGGATAATCAATCTTATCTTTGGCACTGTAGACTAGGGCACATAAATGAAACAAGATTGTCTAGGATGCATAGAGATGGATACCTGGACTCCATGGATTTGGAATCCTATGGACAGTGTGAATCTTGTCTAGCTGGGAAAATGATTCAACAAAAGCCCAAAGGGCTTGAGAGTCATAGGGCTAGTGAGTTATTAGAACTCATTCATACTGATGTATGTGGCCCAATGTCTATTGAGGCTAGAGGTGGATATTCTTATTTCATTACCTTTACAGATGACAAATCAAGATTTGGGTATATATACCTAATGAGATATAAATCTGAAGCTTTTGAAAAGTTCAAAGAGTTTAGGAATGAGGTGGAGAAACAGCGTGGCAAGATGATTAAGACATTACGATCAGATCGTGGTGGTGAATATTTGAGCCACGAGTTTCAGGGTTATCTGAGAGAAAATGGAATTCTCTCACAATTTACCGCTCCTTACACACCACACCAAAACGGTGTCTCCGAAAGGAGAAACAGGACCTTGTTAGACATGGTTAGGTCTATGATGAGTGAGACTCAACTTCCAAAATCGTTTTGGGGATATGCCTTAGACACAGCAGCATACCTTCTAAATAGGGTACCGTCTAAATCTGTTCAGACCACACCATATGAGATATGGAGTGGTAGAGACCCAACCTGAGTTACCTCAGGGTATGGGGATCGCCAGCTTATGTCAAATCGTTGACATCAGACAAACTTAGTGCTAAGAGTACTAAATGTCTATTTGTGGGGTATCCTAAAGGTACTAAGGGATACTACTTCTACTCCATGGAAGAGCACAAAGTGTTTGTGTCAAAGAATGCTGAGTTCCTTGAGAAGGATTTGATCTCTCAAGGAGGCAGTGGGAGTAAGATTGATCTTGAAGAAGTGCAAGATCCACAAGAACAGATTGAGGAACCCGAGTCTGCTCCGCAGGCGACGTTCTCCAATGGAGAAGTAAACACACAACTCCGTAGACCTACGAGGGTCATCCATCCACCTGAAAGGTACGGGTTTGTGATTGGGAATCAGCAAACTGTTGAGGATGATGAACCAAGTAACTACGAGGAGGCGGTCAAAGATGTTGACTCCTCAAGATGGCTTGAAGCCATGGAATCTGAAATGGATTCGATGTATCAGAACAAGGTATGGACCTTGGTTCCTAAACCGCAAGGAATAGTTCCTATTGGTAATAAATGGGTCTTTAAAAGAAAGACTGATGCAGATGGCAACGTTCAGACCTACAAAGCTAGGTTGGTGGCGAAAGGGTATCGTCAAAGACAAGGAGTTGACTATGATGAAACTTTCTCACCAGTTGCCATGATCAAATCTATTAGGATCATGCTTGCAATAGCAGCATACCACGACTATGAAATTTGGCAAATGGATGTCAAGACCGCCTTCTTGAATGGGTTCTTGAAGGAGGAAGTGTACATGACACAACCTGAAGGCTTTGAAAACAAAGATCAGGAGCATATGGTATGCAAACTACAAAGATCAATATATGGGCTAAAGCAAGCATCAAGGAGTTGGAATATACGTTTTGATGAAGTCGTTAAGAGTAACGGTTTTATCAAGAACGAGGATGAACCTTGTGTTTACAGAAAGGTTAGTGGGAGTAATGTCGTTTTCCTAGTGCTTTATGTAGATGACATATTGCTAATAGGAAATGACATCCCCACATTAAAAATAACGAAAGAGTGGCTTTCAGAAAACTTTACCATGAAGGATTTGGGAGAGGCAGCCTTTATACTTGGTATAAAGATCTATAGAGATAGATCCAAGAGGCTGCTGGGTTTATCTCAATCCACGTACGTTGACAAGATGCTAAAGAGGTTTAGCATGGAATGGTCGAAAAGGGGTTTTCTTCCTGTCAGTCATGGGGTACACCTATCAAGGGCTATGTGTCCTAAGTCACAGCCTGAGAAGGATCGCATGAGTGGAATTCCATACGCTTCGGCTATTGGATCCATCATGTATGCCATGATATGTACGAGACCAGATGTCTCATATGCTTTAAGCATTACGAGCAGATACCAGTCAGACCCTGGAGAGGGTCACTGGACGGCAGTCAAGACCATCCTTAAATACTTAAGAAGAACTAAGGATGCGTTTCTGGTCTATAGTGGGGTTAATGAGTTAACAGTGAAAGGGTTCACTGATGCCAGCTTTCAGAGTGACAAAGATGACTGCAAGTCACAGTCAGGATTCGTATTCACCTTAAATGGTGGGGCAGTGTCTTGGAAAAGTTCCAAGCAGGAGACAACAGCAGACTCAACGACAGAGGCTGAATACATAGCTGCTTCAGAAGCAGCTAAGGAGGCAGTGTGGATCAAGAAGTTCGTAAATGAACTAAGGGTGGTTCCAAGCGTGGATGAGCCCATACAGTTGCTTTGCGACAACACTGGAGCCATTGCACAGTCAAAGGAACCTAGGTCTCATCAAAGATCTAAACACGTGCTCCGCAGATATCATTTGATTAGAGAAATCATTGATAGGAATGATGTAAAAATGGATTATGTTCCCACAGACGATAACCTGGCCGATTCTCTGACAAAGGCTGTTTCTCAGAGAAAACATGATAGTCATTATGAGGCTTTGGGTATACGACTTAGGTCTGATTGGCTCTAGGCCAAGTGGGAGCTTGTTAGCATATGGGTGTCCTAGAGACAATCTTTTGATTAAATAAAGGACACTAGATGTAGAACTTTGTTTGTCGCAAATAAATGTAAGCACTATTTATTCAGTTTCATATTGTGTCTCGATATTACTGTTAATATTATATGAACGAACTGGATAAACCCCTTGGAATAGAACAGGTATCTCTTGAGTATCTGTGATGAGATCACGATCATTAGGATTCAAGGATATTGCATGTCTATTCCTAATTATATGTTCCTAGTCTAGAGACACTGAGTTTGGGGATCAGTGATCTCGAGTAAAGACTAGTACGACTTATCTACTTGTATATGGATACAAGGTAAAGACCTCATGAGCTGCAGATATGGAGATATCTTAGCTAAAGTCGTGGGTGGACCTATAAGAGTATAGCTCGCACTGAACAGACCCAAAAAGAGACTCTATGAGGAAATCTCACAGATAGTGTCATTAGAGTAATCTCTTTATGTTTGGGTATGTCTTTCCTTAGACCAGAAGTTATTACCTAGACTGTGTTCTTGAAGGCATGTTTTGATTGTATACCTCGTCTGCCTGAAACATGGAGACTCATAGGTATACTGTTGGGCGTGTCCTTAAAGGGCACAGGGCTAGGGTAATAAGCTGAAGGAATTCGTCAAATCTCTGTGAGAGATTAGGTTATTTGTAAACCGGAGAAATCGGGATGACATTTACAGGGACTCGGGAATCTATGCATAGTAAAAGAGATCATGAGATGATCTGCCTTTAGAGTCAGTAAATTGAAGATTCCCTATTTCGAATAAAGCTTACCCTAAACCGCAGGGGTTGATACATTTCCTTACCCTAGGTTAATGGGAAGATAACCGAGACGAAGGGAAATACATACGGTAACCAAATATGTGCAATAGGTTGATCAAGTCATTAATCTGACTAGTTCTGGGGCAACAAAGCATTGCTAGTGCTCTGTGTTGTCATTAATTGGGTTGTGGGCTTGTTGGGCCCAAGCCCAGTTATGTCAGTAGCTAAGTTGGACCTAATGGGTCACACACTAACACCTTGTAGTCATGATAGACTAGCTTTAAAGGTATTGGGCCTAATAATGTTATTAGCCCAAGAAGCTGTTTGGAAGCCCACCTAAATGGGTGGGTGGTGCATGGAGTTTAGTAATGGGCTTGGATAGTCCAAGTCATTACTAATTAATTTAATTAGTTAAATTAATAATCAAATATTTGAATTTCGAATTTTGAATTTGAAATTTGAATTTTGAAATTTGAATTTAGAATTTGAATTTCGAAATTTGAATTTTGAATTTGAAATTTGAAATTTGAAATTTGAATTTTGAAATTTGAATTTGAATTTGAATTTGAATTTTGATATTCGAATTTTGAATTTGAAATTTGAAATTTGGAATTTTGAATTTTGAATTTGAATGTTTGAACGTTGGAATTCAAGTGTTTGAATTCAAATTTGAATTGGTTTTGAAAAGTTGTTTCATAACAAAAGGATAAGACAGGATCTTATTGGAGCATATTCCTTGGATGAAGAAGCATCTTTGGAGGCTCTCCCTAGGCTGTTTGGTGCGCAAATTTTAGGTGATAAGAGTGTCATCTTATCACTTAAAACAAAGCTCCATTCAGATTTGGTGGTTGAGGGAATCAGTGGGTGAGTTGATTCAAATTTTGAATGCAACTGCTCAATGTATTTGGACCCTTTCTAGGGCTGAATTATGCGCATGAGAACTATATACTATATGATAGTTTATGAATTTAAGTTTAAATTAATTTGAATTTAAATTCATGTGGATAAGATTGGAGGTTGTTGGCAAAGTTAGTTTTGCAACAGCTCCACCTTATCACACTGTTTCATGCGCAACTTTCAAAGAAATTTGAAAGTTTGTTTTCATTTTGAATGATTGAATTCCCTCCTCCTCTCCAAAGGGTGCGCATAAATATGACATGTTCTTCACCTTAGGTTTCATTGAAAACCAAGCCAACTCTCCTCCATCTATGCACCATTCTGTAGGGTAGCTCAGTACACCTTTCCAAACAGGATACCTGGCCTCCACCTTCACCACTTGTGCGCATAGCAAGCCTCATTGTGGTGTTCATCTGGTGGCTTTCAAGAAAGAGTTCTTGCATCATAGACGAACGGTGGTGTGGATCACCATTAGAGGGTTTGAACCCTTCAAGCCTGACATCTCATCTCCCTGATTGATCAGGCCAAAACAAGGTAACATCATGCTGTCTTAAAGCATGAATCTATGAGTGCATGTATGTTCCGCAA
>JAVKPL010007158.1:0-28415 GCA_032173675.1 Gastrolobium villosum | reverse complement strand
ATACTGGAATGGTAACTGTTGTTGTAAGCAAATTCAATCAAAGAAAGATAATTATCCCAGCTGCCTCCTAACTCCAGAACGCATGCTCGCAACATGTCCTCTAAAGCTTGAATGGTGCGTTCTGTTTGTCCATCGGTCTGCGGGTGGTAAGCAGTACTCAATCTCAAGTGGGTCCCTAAGGCCCTTTGAAAAGACTCCCAGAACTTAGAGGTAAACTTGGGATCACGATCACTGACAGTACTAGTAGGAACTCCGTGCAACTTCACAATTTCCTGCAGGTAAATTCTGGCAAGCCTCTCTGTATTATATGTGGTTCTAACACACAAGAAATGAGCTGACTTCGTTAATCGATCGACAATCATCCAGATAGCATCATATCCTTCTCGCGTCCGAGGAAGTCCAACTACAAAATCCATCGCAATACTGTCCCACTTCCACTCGGGAATCTCCAAAGGTTGAAGGAGTCCCGACGGTTTCAGATGTTCGTACTTCACCTTCTGACAAGTTAGGCATCGAGATACATACTCAGCAATATCACGCTTCATACCCGGCCACCAAAACGAGGTCTTCAAATCATGGTACATCTTCGTGGATCCAGGATGAACGGCATATTTACCCTTATGGGCCTCCTGCAAAACTTCTTGCTTCAACTCTTCATTCGGCACAACCAACCGACCTTGGAATCGCAAAATATCATTCTCATCCCTTACTACAGCTTGATTGCCAACCAATTCACGGACTAACCCTTCATCTCTCTGAGCCTCCTTAATTCTACTGAGCAACTCATTCTCCACTTTTATATTTCCCAATCTTATGCTATGCCCTCTCTCGTCCACAGATAAGTTCAAATCTCGAAAGGCCTCAAACAATTTCAGTTCTTCCATCATCAGAGTTGCAGTGTGCAGTGTCTTCCTACTCAGGGCGTCAGCTACCACGTTTGCCTTTCCTGGGTGGTATTTAAGTTCAAACTCATAGTCCTTCAGAAATTCCATCCACCGTCGTTGCCGCATATTCAGCTCCTTCTGATCGAACAAGTACTTCAGACTCTTGTGATCGCTGAACACGTCAAACTGCGAACCATACAAGTGGTGCCTCCAGATTTTAAGTGCGAACACTATAGCTGCTAACTCCAAATCATGTGTAGGATAATTTTCTTCGTGAGGCTTAAGTTGTCGAGATGCATAAGCTACCGCCATACGATCCTGCATCAACACGCATCCAAGTCCTTTCAGCGACGCATCACAGTATACTTCGAACTTTCGGGTAGGATCTGGAATAGTGAGTACTGGAGCACTTGTTAACCTGCTCTTTAATTCCATGAAACATTCTTCACAAGCTTCAGTCCACTCAAAAGGCTTATCCTTCCGAGTGAGACGGGTAAGAGGTTGCACTATCTGAGAGAAATTCTGGATGAACCTTCGATAATATCCAGCAAGACCTAAGAAACTCCTTACTTCGGTGACAGTCTTGGGTCGTTCCCAATTCATGACAGCTTCAACCTTGCTGGGGTCCACAGCAATACCTTCTGTTGAAATGACATGGCCCAGAAACTGGACCTCTTTAAGCCAAAACTCGCACTTCGACCACTTCGCGTACAACTGCTTCTCTTTCAAGATTTGCAAGACAATCCTCAAATGTTCCGCGTGCAGCTCTTCATTAGCAGAGTAAATCAGAATATCGTCGATAAACACAATAACAAACTGATCAAGGAATGGGCGGAAGATGCGGTTCATGTAGTCCATGAATACCGCTGGAGCATTCGTGAGTCCGAAAGGAATCACCTGATATTCGTAGTGCCCATAACGAGTCCTAAAGGCGGTTTTCGGAATATCCTCCGGTTTGACCCGGATTTGATGGTATCCCGATCGTAAATCTATCTTGGAAAAGACTCTGCCTCCTCTCAGCTGGTCCATCAAATCATCGATCCTTGGTAGCGGATACTTATTCTTCACCGTAACTTTGTTCAGCTGTCGGTAATCTACACACAGACGTAGACTTCCGTCCTTCTTCTTAATCAAGATGGCTGGAGCACCCCATGGAGAGGTACTCGGTCTGATGAATTCCTTTGCCAACAGTTCTTCTATCTGCTTCTTCAACTCGCGAAGTTCCAAAGGCGCCATGCGATACGGAGCAATGGAGATTGGTCCAACTCCAGGAACAAGTTCGATAGAAAATTCTATTTCCCTATGAGGAGGCAATCGAGGTATTTCATCCGGGAATACCTCCTCGAATTCTCTAACTACAGGTACATTCTGAATTTGATTGTCAACCGAGGTCTCAGCCTCGATCGACAAAAGATACCCTGCTGCTCCCTTGCGGAGCTCTTTTCTAACTTGCAATAAAGAAATGAGAGAAAAAGGTTGAAAATTACCATCTTTCGCAGGAACAACGACTTTCCCCGCTCGACAGTCCAACGTTATCCCGTTTTCCGTCAACCAGTCCATACCGATAATCACATCGAAATTGAATACCGGTAGGACCACCAAGTTTACTGTATACGTGTTCCCTTCATACTGCAAAATAACACCTCTGCAGATCTCTGAGGCTGTGCACGATCCTCCAGTAGGGGTACTGATGTGCAACTCATAAGGTAACGGGGTTGGGGGGATGCCTATTCTCATAGCAGTATGCTTTGCCATAAAAGAGCCAGACGCTCCAGAATCAAAGATAACAGAAATTGGGTGACCATTTAAAGTGACATTACCTTTGATCAAGTTGGGATACTTCTGCGCTTCATTCGCATCCAGTGTGAACACCCGTGCTTGCGTAGGCTATTGATTAGCTTTCTGGGGGCATTCGTAAGCAAAATGTCCTTGCTGGCCACATCTGAAACATGCATTGTTGCTCTTGCGACAAACTCCAAAGTGGTTCTTTCCACACGTAACACAAGCATTCGCACCCTGACGTCCAGTTGATGATTGACCAACAGTATTGCTTCTCTTGAAATTTCCAGGCCGCGCCTGCAACTGCGGACCTCTGCCTCGACCCCTACCAGTTGCCGTCCTGAAGAATCTGCCTGCTCTGTTTCCTCCGTGGAATTGTGTTGGTTGCTTATTCAAATTCTTGGCCTCGTTGATGATTCCTTCTGCCTGACGACTCTGATTGATGAGCTCCGGAAGTGTACGATTAGCCGTTGTCAATATGAGCTTACGGATTTCCGGATTGAATCCGCTTTCGAATTTCTCCACTGCCATTCCTCATTATAGATATTCCGGTCAAAGTTGGCGTACTCGATCAGTTGCCCAAATTTTGCAATGTACTCATTAACCGACATGTTATCCTGCCTGAGTGACAGCAGTTCAGTGTGCTTCATTCTTCTCATTGCTTTAGGAAAATACTTATCCAAAAAGACTTGTCTGAATACGGCCCACGTCAGTTCAACGTCCTGAGCTCTCAGCAGAGCCCTCGCACCAGTCCACCAGGTTAGCGCTTCTCCCATCAGCTGGTACGATGCGTAATCGGTCTTCTGAGCTTCCGGGCATGCCATGCGTTCGAATATATGCTCGATCATCTGCAACCACTTCGCTGCAGCCTCAGGGTTATCTTCACCCTCAAAGGTAGGTGGTTGGAAGTTGCGAAAGTCTTTCAACCTCCGACGGGCAATTTCTTCTGCATTGTCATGCAGTGGGGGTTGGTTCTGGTTCTGTTGCCTATAGTCGCGCCATTCTTGGCTCATATTCTGGATGAACGTTGCCAGTCCTCCAATGGTAGTGATAAGATCCTCTTCCGCATCGCCAGACCTTCCCCGAGTTGAACCGCGACCACCTGCCATGATTCTGCACTCACAATATCATGAAATGAGTTGATCAGGCTCACCGCAAGTTATTTATGGCAGCAGTCCCAAGTAGGTACTCGGGTTCAATTCGGATAAGTTAACTATGCATCCGTGTCTTATCACAGAACGGTCTTAACAATCTAACTACACTAGTTACTATATACTCAAACAATTAAACTATAGCACATTTAGACAGTCAATCAGCAGATAAACACAATCACAATCAATTCAATCAATCACAAGCAAATCCATGGATCAAACTGCTCTGATACCAATTAGTGTAACGCCCTCCCTTGTATGCATCCAAGAGAGTCGTTTGCTAAGCGGAATTAGAGTCTTTAACGTCACATAAGCTCACAGAGATTCTTATTCTAAATTCGAATCCGAAAAGCGTTTCTAAATTCTTATCATTCTGTTTGGTCGGATAAAAAATGTTTCAAGTGATTTAGAAAGAGCACGTTGGGGGCTTCGCGTGCATATAAAATAATAGTAAATCGGAGTTCGTTTGCTCATAAAAACACCACCCGTAAGGTGCACTGTTAAAAATTCAGCACTTAAGACATTCAAAATTTCCTTTCGCAAACGTTTTCCCAAAATAGCCACTGTTCATAAAAGATCAAAGCAAAATAGAAGATGATAAAGTCTACAGTCATCCAAGGGTACCAAAATATTAAGCATTACAGTCATCCAATCAATCAAACAGTAACAGTGAAAGTCCATGCATCAGCAAGCAACAGCAAACATCACTCCTTCAAATGCTTTTACGTCCTCCTGCCATTTAGGAAAATAGCAGCCCCGAAGGGGTGAGAATAATCCCAGTAGTGTGGCAACAAAACCAATAATATAACAGTATTAACTAGGCACAAAATCATAAACAGTCACTTCAACATATCCTTGTTCCTTTTCCCTTTTCCCTTTTCATCATATATATATATTGCGTATATAACATCGTTCCTTTGCGCTTTTAGCACCGTCGTGCGCGCACTTCACAGTGGACATCAAATACATGGCACCTGAGCTCGGTGGATCCCAACTGTGGGCCTATGCGGACTGATGCCAAGTGTCCCATACCCTGGTACCTTAGGGATGCCTATATGATGCTTGCTCAAACACATGGTCCTGTACATAACTATTCTAAAATGCAAGGCTTATATGATCTTGGTACATGCATGCCATGCTATGCTTTCACACACAAAGCGTAAAAATAAATGCGGTATGATGTAAGGTGCATGCTTATATACTTTTCATATACGTTATGCTGCCACATAACAACTTTACCTCATAATCATACAGCCATCACGGCACATTCTTGGCAGTTTTCTTTCATCATAAGGAACATAATACTTTTACGGAGTATGGAGCATCATGTCACAACTTTATACCAGTAGTCAATAGTCACATTAGGTAATATCGCCCGACACTTACCTTGTGCGCTTTAAATAATACCACACAGCAGCGAACTATGCTACGTTTCTCACTTCTTATGCGCACCTAAATCAATTACAATCAATCATTTACAGCGGCGTTTTACAGCAGAAACAGTGAGCATACAGCAATGTTTTTACAGCAGAAACAGTGAGCATACAGCAGCGTTTTACAACAGAAACAGTGAGCATACAGCAGCGTTTTACAGCAGAAAATAGTGAGCATACAACAGCATTTTACAGCAGAAAACAGTGAGCATACAACAGCGTTTTACAGCAGAAAACAGTGACGTTTGTTCTTTAAACAGTGAGAAAAACAGTGACGTTGTCCTTAAAACAGTGAGCAGAAAATAGTGACATTTGTTCTTAAAACAGTGAGCAGTGACAGTGTTGTTTTACAGCAGAAAACAATAACACCTTACAGCAGCAACCAGTGACCATTTTTAAACAGAAACAGTGGCATCTTGAACATCAAAACAGTGGCATAAGTAGTGATTTTTGAACATTAAAACAGTGGCATAAATAGTGATTTTTGGACATCAAAACAGTGGCATAAGTAGTGATTTTTGAACATTAAAACAGTGGCATAAATAGTGATTTTTGGACATCAAAACAGTGGCATAAGTAGTGATTTTTGAACATTAAAACAGTGGCATAAATAGTGATTTTTGGACATCAAAACAGTGGCATAAGTAGTGATTTTTGAACATTAAAACAGTGGCATAAATAGTGATTTTTGGACATCAAAACAGTAGCATAAAGAGTAGTGTTTGAACATCAAGATGGTGATCATTTTATGCAGAAACAGTGGCACATTAAGTACTAAAACAGTGAGAATTTTTGTACAGAAACAATGGCATGTGAGGCACTAAACAGTGAGCATTTTTGTGCAGAAACAGTGGCATGTGATGTTAGCATATGGGTGTCCTAGAGACAATCTTTTGATTAAATAAAGGACACTAGATGTAGAACTTTATTTGTCGCAAATAAATGTAAGCACTATTTATTCAGTTTCATATTGTGTCTCGATATTACTGTTAATATTATATGAATGAACTGGATAAACCCCTTGGAATAGAACAGGTATATCTTGAGTATCTGTGATGAGATCACGATCATGAGGATTCAAGGATATTGCATGTCTATTCCTAATTATATGTTCCTAGTCTAGAGACACTGAGTTTGGGGATCAGTGATCTCGAGTAAAGACTAGTACGACTTATCTACTTGTATATGGATACAAGGTAAAGACCTCATAAGCTGCAGATATGGAGATATCTTAGCTAAAGTCGTGGGTGGACCTATAAGAGTATAGCTCGCACTGAACAGACCCAAAAAGAGACTCTATGAGGAAATCTCACAGATAGTGTCATTAGAGTAATCTCTTTATGTTTGGGTGTGTCTTTCCTTAGACCAGAAGTTATTACCTAGACTATGTTCTTGAAGGCGTGTTTTGATTGTATACCTCGTCTGCCTGAAACATGGAGACTCATAGGTATACTGTTGGGCGTGTCCTTAAAGGGCACAGGGCTAGGGTAATAAGCTGAAGGAATTCGTCAAATCTCTGTGAGAGATTAGGTTATCTGTAAACCGGAGAAATCGGGATGACATTTACAGGGACTCGGGAATCTATGCATAGTAAAAGAGATCATGAGATGATCTGCCTTTAGAGTCAGTAAATTGAAGATTCCCTATTTCGAATAAAGCTTACCCTAAACCGCAGGGGTTGATACATTTCCTTACCCTAGGTTAATGGGAAGATAACCGAGACGAAGGGAAATACATACGGTAACCAAATATGTGCAATAGGATGATCAAGTCATTAATCTGACTAGTTCTGGGGCAACAAAGCATTGCTAGTGCTCTGTGTTGTCATTAATTGGGTTGTGGGCTTGTTGGGCCCAAGCCCAGTTATGTCAGTAGCTAAGTTGGACCTAATGGGTCACACACTAACACCTTGTAGTTATGATGGACTAGCTTTAAAGGTATTGGGCCTAATAATGTTATTAGCCCAAGAAGCTGTTTGGAAGCCCACCTAAATGGGTGGGTGGTGCATGGATTTTAGTAATGGGCTTGGATAGTCCAAGCCATTACTAATTAATTTAATTAGTTAAATTAATAATCAAATATTTGAATTTCGAATTTTGAATTTGAAATTTGAATTTTGAAATTTGAATTTAGAATTTGAATTTCGAAATTCGAATTTTGAATTTGAAATTTGAAATTTGAAATTTGAATTTTGAAATTCGAATTTTGAATTTGAAATTTGAAATTTTGAATTTTGAATTTTGAATTTGAATGTTTGAACGTTTGAATTCAAGTGTTTGAATTCGAATTTGAATTGGTTTTGAAAAGTTGTTTCATAACAAAAGGATAAGACAGGATCTTATTGGAGCATATTCCTTGGATGAAGAAGCATCTTTGGAGGCTCTCCCTAGGCTGTTTGGTGCACCACTTTTAAGTGATAAGAGTGTTATCTTATCACTTAAAACAAACCTCCATTCAGATTTGGTGGTTGAGGGAATCAGTGGGTAAGTTGATTCAAATTTTGAATGCAACTGCTCAATGTATTTGGACCCTTTATAGGGCTGAATTATGCGCATGAAAACTATATACTATATGATAGTTTATGAATTTAAGTTTAAATTAATTTGAATTTAAATTCATGTGGATAAGATTGGAGGTTGTTGGCAAAGTTTGTTTTGCAACAGCTCCACCTTATCACACTGTTTCATGCATAACTTTCAAAGAAATTTGAAAGTTTGTTTTTCATTTTGAATGAATGAATTCCCTCCTCTCTCCAAAGGGTGCGCATAAATAGACATGTTCCTCACCTTAGGTTTCATTGGAAAACCAAGCCAACTCTCCTCCTCTATGCACCATTCTGTAGGGTAGCTCAGTACACCTTTCCAAACAGGATACCTGGCCTCCACCTTCACCACTTGTGCGCATAGCAAGCCTCATTGTGGTGTTCATCTGGTGGCTTTCAAGAAAGAGTTCTTGCATCATAGACGAACGGTGGTGTGGATCACCATTAGAGGGTTTGAACCCTTCAAGCCTGACATCTGATCTCCCTGACTGATCAGGCCAAAACAAGGTAACATCATGCTGTCTTAAAGCATGACCTATGTGTGCATGTATGTTCCGCAGTAAAATTTTTATTTTACACCTTACATGCATCGGCCTTCAAAGGCCAGTTTACTTTCATGTGAGGCACTAAAACAGTGAGCATTTTATGCAGAAACAGTGGCATCAAAATGGTGATCCTTTCAAACAGATACAGTGTCATGTTTATCCTCAAAACAGTGGCACATTCATACCGAAACAGTGGCATTAACTCAAGCATGACAAGGAGACTTTCATACCATAACTAAAGCATACAAATCATCATCAAATAGCTCCACCATTATACCTTCACCATGCTCATTCAAGAATCCAAAACAAAACAGAATCAAGGAGACATCTCATGCACACACATGGTTACATGCAATGAAAAAAAGTCTAAGTTCTAAGCTTACCTCTTGTAGCACACACTTCTTGGTCAGGGATCACACACCACACCTTCTATCTTTACAAAACAACAAGTTCACCCTTCCTAGGAGATGGCTTGTGCGCATACAATGGTGAGGAGAACACTTTGGACAGCTTCCAAGGGTGAGGAACTCGGCTGGGCAGTGAGGGAAAGAGAAGAAATCTCACACTTCACTTGGTGTTTTAGGCCACGGTTTAAGGGGTGTGAGGGAGATGAGTTAGCAAAGTTTTTCTTTCTCCTAAAGTTCCTACAATGCACGGCTAGAGAAGTGAGGAAGAGGAAAGAAGTTGGCTGCGCTTGTAAAATGAGGACAGCCCTCTTGTGCGCACAAATTAAAGAGGAGAGGGAGGAGAGGTTGGAATGATGAAGCATCATGACAATTCTGATTTCTTGTGGGAGTGGGGCTGCAAGTTTGGTCAAAACAAGCAAGGAGTTTGCTTCTTGCACACTCTAGGCGCATGCAAGGAGGTGAGGTGGGAAGTTGTCATCATGTGCACATGCAAGGGTGATGTCTTGGTCAACACTCTATGCAGATTTTGTGTCATAAAAATCTGATTTTGGAACTTCCCTTGTGCGCCCATGATGAGGAGTATGCAGCCCAAAATGATGCTAAGGAGTACAAGTGTCTTCAATGCAATGAAGTTGAAGTCAAATGGTGCACATGCAAGGAGTGATGTGGCGGTCATGCAAGGTTGAATTGGAAGATTTTCCTAAGGCTTATCTACTTCTTATGCGCATGAATGAGTGGGAAAGGATACCTCTTGCCATGTGGAAGTTCCTTGATACACAAGACAACCTTGTAGGACAAGGCTTTAAGGGAGATAAGAGTGGATACACATTGGGCTGAACTAGATGGATCCAAGAACCTCTTTGGGCCATCGGCCAACACATACAAGGATCCAACAAGACAAGTTTAAAGATGACAAGTCCACACACTAGCCCACTTCCCAAGCCCTTTAAACACAAAAGCCTAATAACACACAATCCAATTACTCATATGATTTTAATAAAAGTCACATGCCTACATATGTACCCTCCTAAGATTTTAATTTAAATACTTCACTAACTTACCTTAGTCTCACCAAAGGTAAAGGCCATGTAATTCGCAAGCCACCATACATAAGCCAACAATTCGAATTCTACACATGCATCTATATCATTATAATACTTAAGTATTTTACTAATTATGTGGGATGTTACACGACCTCAAATCAATCTTTGAAAAGACACAAGCACCCCTCAACTGATCAAGCAAATCATCTATGCGAGGGAGAGGATACTTGTTCTTAATAGTAACCTTGTTCAACTGACGGTAATCAGTGCATAATCTCATGCTATCGTCCTTCTTCTTGACAAATATCACTGGTGCTCCCCCGGGGACACACTAGGCCTGATAAACTGCTTAGCCGAAAGCTCCTCAATATGCTTCTTTAACTTGGCTAATTCCGGTGATGACATCCGATATGGAGCCAGAGAAATGGAGTCATTTTCAGAATGGAGTCAATCTTCGTGCCTCCTCTCCTTTTAGTTTGGTTCACTCTGATGTTTGAGGACCCAGTTGTACTGAATTAACTCGGGGTTATAGATATTTTGTTACCTTTATTGACGATTATTCTCGAAACACTTGGTTATTTTTACTGAAAAACCGCTCTCAGTTGTTCTCCATATTTCAGAAGTTTTATCATGAAATTCTTACTCAATTTGGTATTCCTATCCGCACTTTCCGTAGTGATAATGCTCGTGAGTATCTGTTTCCACCATTTCAATCATTCATGGCCTCTCATGGCATTCTTCACCATACATCATGTGCGCACACACCCCAACAAAATGATGCTGAAAGAAAAATCGTCATCTTATTGAAACAGCTCGGACACTCTTAATCCATGGGAATGTTCCAACCAGTTTATGGGGTGATGCTGTTCTCACCGCATGCTATCTCATTAATCGCATGTCTTCCTCTGTCCTTGGTAACCAGGTACCATACTCTATCTTGTTTCCCCATCAGCCTTTACATTCCCCTACCAGTTTTTAGTTCCAACTATTAGATTCGTTGGATTATGATTACTATTTTATTGAGTTTAATATAAATATTTGGGATATCTTATGTTTTTTTGCAAAATTTATGAATATTATAAGTTTAGATTCATTTTTTATTAAATTATTGAATATTAAATATAATATACACCACATAAATTAAAAATATTATTTAATATCAAAACATGTCCTAACGTGTCGAAATCTAATATTTTTTAAAATTACGTGTCAGAGTATCGTGTCGTATCATGTCACGTGTCCACTGTCAGTATCAGTGCTACATAGGTTGTAAATAATAATTTAGAATAGTAGTATAGAAGTCTCATATCACGTATATCTCTTTGTATTTTCTTTCTTTTAAGTTATATAATAGATTCTCTGTAGTGTAATTGAGACACACAGATTACTTATAAATCTTCTTGTTCATGAAATTCAACATGGTATCAGAGCCTCGGTGTATCGGGTTCGATCCTCACCCTCCCCACTTTCTTTCTAGTGGAATTTCTTTCTTCGCACAGGTAGGTGGGCCTGTGCATTGTCCACCCTTCAAGCCCAGTGGGCTCTCGTGTGAGGGGGCGTGTTGAGATATATAAAACCGTTAATGTAGCATCGCCCAACAGCTTAAGCTTTTGGGTTGAATTGGTTCTTCATCACATAAAAGTGTAGGGTCCATGTGAACCCATCTGAAGAGAAGAAAGAGAAAAAAAAAGGGACTTCACACACTTTTATATATGTATTTTGGTGAACATTTGATAAAGTTATTTAAAATAATTTTAGAAATTTTAAATCCTTCAATAATTTAAATTTTTTTATGAAAATTTCTCCACTAATTCATCAATTATTCGACTATTCATGTAGAGTCGGGTAAGACCAACAAAGCTTTCCTAAGTTTTCTGAATGTACGACTCTTCATCTGAATCTTAGTAACACATCACAACATGTTGTTAATAGGGGGGACCCATTGCTGAGGTTGCACGGGGAACCTTTGCAATTTACGTACTTTAGATCTCTTGGCAAATAATGATCTTTATATTTCAATATGTGAATTTCTATAGGTCCAAGCACGAAGCATTAACGATAGCCTAGATGTTATAGAATTGTATGAAATTAAATTGAGAATTAGCTTGCGGAACTCATTGGATTACCTTAAAAATCTGATTAAAGGTTTGGCTAATGCATGATAAAGTATATGGCTCAATTCCCTCATCATGGGAAACTTGTTGCACGTGACTAGTTTAGACTTTTCTTACAAAATTATAAATTGAACTATTTCCAAGAATATTGGCCAGCTAACTAGATTGTTACATTCCAATTACTAAAAATAAAAAAATTGTTACGTTTGAGCCTTGATGGGAATTTTTGGGATGACATCTTTTTGCCTAGCAGGCTTTTAAGATCCGTCTTGATCTTCTGAACTTCTGTGTCGGGTTCGTGGGGTATCGCCCTGGTGTTCCTCCCTCAATTTTTTTGGTCGAGGTCTTAATTGGTTGATTTCTTTTATGCCGATCTATCTAGGGTCTTCCCTTGCTTCATCGAGTTCCATAGCTCTTTTTTGTCTGCTTTCTTCTATGTTTCGAGCTCCGGATTTCGCTTGTGCAAAGACTTTTGGCCATCGATATTTCCTTCGATGGTTACCCCTTTACATGTGTCTCCTATTACGTGTCCAAGCTATTGGGCTTAGGCTCTTATTGTTACCTTTTTTGTCATGTTTGGATCTATTCTGCTAGAATCCCATTTGGCTTTGTGGTTGGTGCCTGGGTCAAATCGTTCGTTCGGTGCCCCAGCCAAGTTCGGGTCTGTGCTGAGTGGCTTCTCATTGATATGGTGTGATCCAAGCTCTAAACCAGTCCTCAATTTTTTGTACTGGGTTGTTCTAAGTCGATGTCTTCTTCTTCATTTTTCTTGTCCGATGTTTGATTTCAGAACAACTGGTCTTTTTCGAATATAGAAAAACTATTGCTTAAAATCATACAACTTGAATTTAAAGTTGCTGAGTGGTCCCCATAAACCAACAAAGCTTAAATACTCACTTTTACATTTTCCTAACATAAGGTACCCTCAGTTTTTCTAAAATTTTAGATGGACTACTTTTTCATAAATTCCTATCTTTTAGTATGTTAAACTAGATTCTTCTAGCTTTCCAACGAGGTATCACACGCCTCAATTAAAATTCTATCACTCTAGATATGCTCATTGCAAGTTGTAACGTCCCGTCTGCAGCCGGTTAATTAACATTCATATGATAGTAAGCGCATCATGCTCAACTTAATTAATGCGGAAGCTAACTAAATAAATTTTATCTTTTTCCTTATGTATTGCAAACCTTTTTACTTCCACGGTCAAAATAAAACGGACAGCATTTCCTCTGTATTTTGGACTACTGGGGATAATTCCCACTATGATAATTTCCACCTGATTGATAGTTTAATATAATCCAGACATATACCATATTACCTAGCCATCCATGGCATAGGCTATCTCAATATCACACTGTCTCAAAATAATGTTCATGATGTTACTTATATAATTACATCAAATAAACAAAAGAGATGCAATTAAATAAGTAACATAGACCTGAGCATGCATAACTAACAGCATATACAAACTATCGACATGGCATAGACATCTCCTATGCTCTCAAAAAAATACATGGCATGTACAACTCAAAATATGGTATGTCAGGTACAAATCTAAGTATCCACAAGACCCTGACAATCATGTCAAGTAATATCTCTCATCTGGCCTCTTGCCATGCGATGCCTCGGCACCATCAGCTCCTGTACCTGAAATGGTGATCCCCATAGCACGGGGTGAGATAATATAATTACCTCAGTAAGCTATGGACCCTTGGAGGGCTCCTCCACCCCTAAGCTCACTTCTGGTATAAACACAGTATAAAAATCCATGCATGCATCAGAATATGTATGACAATGCAGTGTGCAATAATATAATCCTACTGGCCAGAGAATATAACAAGTATACATTACACAAGGAAACACCGTCTTGCAACATACCGTATGAGGAAACACTGTCTCATACTATGCATAAGGAAACACCGTCTTATGCCTCACACAAGGAAACACTGTCTTGTGTGGCACACAAACATACATACATATACATGCAACATATAACAAATTATTTTTCAACATACCATATCAAACTACCACCCTCCCTCGGAGTCTGGTGGAACAAAAGGGGGATTAACCCCAAGGACCGAAAGCTTACCTCGCGAGCAAAGTCCTTCAATAATTCTCGGGTCCAGAGATTCACAACCACGATCACAACCTAGTTCCAAAAATGTGAATACAATTAGCATATCACTAATCTATCACAATCATTAAACATTCTCTTTGTTTATTCACTTGATTTATGCCTTAATCAATTTCTTAATGTTCCACATTGATTTCTTAGGGTTTCCCTATCTTAGGGAACGTCCCACAACTCGTCTAAAGTGGTTCCGACTCTAAATTAGTACGAAAACTCATTTTTTGGCAACTTATCCTACACTTGAAATAATTAAAAATACATATTTTCTTCAAAGGCTTGATCCCAAGGATGCTCATCCATTAATATTTCACTTGACTCCACACTACATCAATAACCACACATAGAACCATAATAAAATTTCCACTCAAAGCCTTAAATCATGAAATTCCCACACTTTGTTCATGAGTCAAAACTTCGACTTAGTTAAGGTGGTGGTTTCTATGCTTTTTCTCTATTAAGAACATTCTCCTAACATAATTTGTGAAGATATTCAAGTTCATTTTCACAACTACTCTTCCAACCATGAAAACCCTCTTTGAATAACCTAAAATACAATAATTATTCATGAAACTACTAAGGGTTTGGATCCCATTACCTTTGTAACTTCAAATAAGGTTGAGAGAGATGATTTTCAAGCTTCAAAGCCTTTTTATATGACCACCCATGAAGAAATCCGAAAATGGGGTTGCTTGGGTGAGTTCTTTTCTTCAAATCTCTTAACTCCAACTAAAGCCCATGAAGATGTAAGGAAGATGTAGAAGAATGAGTGTTTGTTCAAGCTTCTTGAGTATTGAGAGGAAAAGAAATGGTGAGGTAGCAAGGAGAGAAGAAAAAAAAAGAATCCTAGGTTGGAGAAGAGAAGCTGCGGATGAGATGAGAGAGAATGAGAGGAATTGAAGTGTTTTTGTGTTTTAAGTCACATGTACTCATCATGTGGGTACACACTTATCTACCTCACTCACTTAACTCTCAATCCAACTTTAGATATTGGTTTCCAATATTTTTATGGTAATATTTCCATATTTACTTTCACTTTTCGAGTAACTTTATCTGCCCGCATTTTTACCCCTTAACTGTCATTTTAACTCCTTTCTCACCAAAGATGACTTTATTTCTTTTTCTCCTATCTTCCTTATAATTATTCTTCAATATTATGATTAATATCATTAATTCATAATTAAATCCAACACTACATGTGAGGGTTATTATACAAGTTAACTCCTCAAAACTGTCAACACTCTGCACACATGGCACCAGATATTCCTCATTGTTTTCAACTTTGTGGGAGTTCTACCAATCCAATTTCTCTCAGACTTTAATATGTTATAGTATAAAACTAGATCTACAATTTAATGTATCATAAGCCTAATTTGGGTGAGAAATGAGGGATATGTTAAATTCCCTAACTCCTAACCCGAGAGGAGTCCTAATCTTCCAGTTTCGGGCAGTCTGCATTCAACTCGACACACAGGGCGTTATACAACTCAGAATGACATCAAATTTTGGACAATATAGAGGACATCCTAAGATTTAAAATGAGGTATGGAACGCCTCAATTGACCAAATATGGAGGGAGATATGATCTTCCAAAGTTAGGGTAAAAACAACACTATGTTCAGAAAATTTTGACAGGACTCATTTGTTCCTATTAATTATGTTTTATATCCATTTAGTACCTAATTGACCATAGGGTGGCACACAAAAGTTCAACATACATTGGTGCTCTTATAACACAACAATATACATCAATTTATATCATTACCTCAATCTCAAGTCATCATCCATAACTTACGTGATTTACAAGTTCTACATTCTTCCCTTATCAATTTCCACTAAATCAGTTATCATCATTTCCATTTTATACACATTATAAAATTGTCATCCATCACAATTATACAACTCTAACATCTAAAATAGGTATATTGTCTTTCCACATGCATTATCCATTCATTACAACCCATAATCCTTAAATGGCATAATTCGTAAGTACATTTACATCACTTTATCGAATACAACTATTACATAGTCTTTGTCACCTATACAAATACTACACATCATAACCAATGCAATTAGTTCCAAAATGCATGAACCACAAAGCATAGCCGAAATATCAACATGCAAGAAATTGTTCATACACTAAGTACATGGTACAAAATAATAACTATCAAGTGCAACAATATGAAACTCCAAAATGCTAATAAAATCCATGCACTGCATAAGTTTAGCTCCAAGCCTTAAGTGAGCCTTTTCCCAAAGCTCCTCCGGAAGACTCAGCAACACCTGAAATGTAGCCCCATCAGTAAACCAAGGATCCTGGAGGGTCACTCCACCCAATGACTCACTCAAATGTACAACAATAATAACATAGATATAAATGAACATACATCAAGCAATCACAACTGGGTCCTTCCACCATTGCCAAAGGACTTTCATGTGTTTAAGGCATCATTCGATCACCCTAATTGTGTCTCCAATAACCATTCATCCAATTACACCATTCTTTATTAACTTGTTTCACAAGTAATCCAAGCTTATCCCATAAAATTTTGCCTAAGTTACAAATCCTATGCCTTCAAATTTTATTTGATTTTCATCTACAAGATACCAACAAATTCCAAAGCTATATGGCCATTCAGTGCCTCCATCTACGACAACCCACAAACACTATTCATATGTCCGCCAAATTTAGTATCTCAACAAAACTCAAGGAAAGTTGGACTACTTACCACCAATTGATTCCTAAGCTTCCTAGGATGAGTTTCCAAGCATTTAATCAAGTCAAGTGAGCTCAAAGGCTACCCATCCAAACCCTTAGGTTGTGGCCTTCAACGAGGAGTAACTCCTCACACAATGCACTCCAAGGGAAACTCATAAGAGGATGACAAAGAACTTTGATGTTGGAACTTTTGGCAAAATGTATCTAGAAAATAAAATGGAAAATCAAAACCCTCCTTGTCCTATTTACATGGAGGCCGCAAGTTGTGCAAGTGAGTGAGGAAGAAATATTAGATTTTTTTGAACCCAAGGCACTATTCATCAGTGGTTTATTCACTTGGATTGCCACAAAAACTAGAATAAGACGAAACTTCACTTAATCTACTCATTTAACCCACTAATCACCAATTAATTCTTGAATTATCCAATTAATCCTAAATTCAACATTCACTAAAGTCCATTAAATTCACTTTAATAGCTGAATCTAAAATTTCCCGGTAATTTGGTGAATTTACGATCTTACCCCTAGTTATGTCCTTTCGGCATGTTTCCCCCAAAACTACCAAAATTCACTGAATAATTTCAATATTCATTTTTCTTGATTTTAAATACCACTTTCAACATATATGTAATCCTAGAGCAGTAGTCTCATTTTTTAGTTTCCCAGTAGAATTGTACCACGACATTTTATCCAGTAAAATTTACTATTCATCAATTTTCCTGAAAAATGCCTATCCACTCCATATTTAGTTCTAAATCCAAATCCATCATTATTATCATCAGATATTGTCTAATTTTACCATTTCACAAGTTAGGGTTACATATTTCTCAAATTACCATTTTACCCTTCGTGTGTATTTTGACCTAAAACTCAGGATTTTCACTAATTAAACCCTCTAACCTATAATTAATTATTAATAATACATTTCAAATAGGTGAGGTGTTATAGGATTCGGTCGCATATGCCAGATTGCTTATCGTTTCTCTCAACTTTCTAGGCCGAGATTTGGTTCTGGAGTGGCTGGTTTTCTTGTAAACCGCTACGCCCACCCTGATTGAGCTAACCAAGGCAGTTTATTGAGGGAGGAACACCAGGGCATTGGCTCTCTAGCCTTTCATTCTTTTTTCATGTTCTTGTAGTTTATGTTCTTGAGCCGACCTACTGAGGTTGTCCAAGATTATGGCTTTTTTGCCTTTCCATGCCCTTTCTATCGGTTACACCTTTACCCATGTCTCACATTGATTGGTGGGGTGTGTTGAGGGACGTGTCCCGCCCTTTCACTTCGTGTGCAATGATGGTGTTGTGAAACGTATGCGTCCGAGGTTTGGACGAGTAATTGTATGCTGGAATGTCGACTTATTTTGTAATCTTTCTACTTTTTCCTTTTGTGAGGGCCTTGAGCTTCTTTTTGGGATGTAGAGTACATCGTCGAGTTTATTCTCGGTCTTTGTTTTCTAAATATAGCCATTTTCCAATTCTTGCTTGGTTATTTGTGATGCATCTTTTGTTTAAGTTACTTAGGCTCAACCCATGGCGTTGAGCCTCTTTTAGCATTTTGTTATGTTAACTATTTGAACCCTACTTATTTTTCCCTAACATGTAATATCCGCCTTGGCCCCATAGGAGGCATTGGTGGGGTCCGAACTCGTGGCTCAAACCTTAGATTGAGTTGTTTGACACACTTCATCGTGGGCCTTCATTTGCTAAAACCGGCTTCCTTTGTCGTGGCCTATTTTTGAGTTAATTGCAACTTGGCTTATTTTGCCAAAGTTTTAAGTTTATGGAAGCGATTTTCGCGTCTTCAATTTAAGCCTAACGTATTTTTCCTTGACTTATTTTAATTGTAACTTAGCTTCTTTTTGCCAAAGTTTTTAGGTAGGCAATTTTTGTCTTTTCCTTTTGAGCCCGGCTTACTCCGCCTTGGCTTCATCTACCATAATCTTAAGTTTGGGGAGTAGGTTTTTTCCTCTTTAACTTGAGCCCAGCTTCTCTCGCCTTTGCCCTTATTATGACTTGGCTTCATCTGCCACAGTCTTAAGTTTGGGGAGGTGGTTTCGCCTCTTTAATTTTTTTGGGAATGTGGATTTTTCCTTTTAGATCGAATTGATGGCTAAGTAAGTCACAACTATATTTTCTTGTGCTGCCAGACTATTATAGTAAACTCTCTAAAATCGAGGCGCATAGACCGAGTAGCTCTTATCTTAGTTGATATTCATTTTTATTAGGTTCTCCAAATTCATCTTCATTTAGGATTGGGGTGCAATCCTTTCATCAGGATCACGATGGCTCCAAATCTGTCTTCATCTCGAACTGTGGTGCAGTCCTTTTATCAGGATCATGATGGCTCCAAATCCATCTTCATCTTAGATTGGGGTGCAATCCTTTCATCAAGATCATCAAAACATGTCTTGTTTCTACAGAAACCAAGACTCGCTCACTCTTTGTTGGTAACCTCATGAATAGTCGAAGAACCTTCTACTTAAGATAGAGTTCACAATTTTAGGACTCATATTTAAGGGGTAAATTATTGGGAATTTAAACTTGAGTGATAAATTCATATATAGAGAAGGAATGGACTAAGTATGACACATATAAGTGAAATGACTCATAAATCTAATTTCTTAAGATTTTGGGTTAAACTGTAGTGTCGAGTCCACTTATTATGGTGGACTGTCACATAGCCCATTAATGGTAGTTCTCACCTACCATGGGCTCCCCTGACCGCCCAACATTTCTTTTTATGAATACTGAAAATAATGGACAACGAGAATACATTCAATTGACACTAATCTCTCCCTATGCAATCTGAGGGGAACCTTATCATATTGGTATAATACTTTTGGATGAAATAAGTTGTTAGAGATATTAATATAAAATAAACAATGTGATCATCATTTAAGTTGCTAGGTGGAATTAGTTATATTTCATGGTATAGAGCTTATGACCAAGTGTTCACAAGTTAAATTCTCACCACCTTTGTTTTCTAATAAAATTAAAAAAAAGGTTAAAACCAGCACAAGGTAAACAAAAAATAAAATAAATGAATAACCTAAGCATTATCTACCCTTCGAGCCCAAATATTCTTGTATGAAGCAGTGTGTTAGAGATATTAATATAAAATCATTAATATGGTCATTTTACTTATTAGCTTAAGCTTTTGGGTTGAAATGATACTTTACATAAGTGATTGGCTTATACTAAAAGAGTACACTTATGTTTGAAATGCAAGTCTGATTTCTAAGCAATCCAGTCCTACATCAATTAAGAATGAGTTAAGAGAGGAAAATATAAGTGAAAAAACCCATAAACTTAATTCCTTAAGGTTTTGGGTTGAGATATAGTGTCGGACTCACTTATTTGTATGTTGGGTTCATTATTTAGTCCATTGTTGGTGGTCTCCCTTATTTAGGGCTCCTTCCAAATCTCCTAACAATTGGTATTAGAGCCAATGGTTTGAAAAAAATATATATCTTCTTTACTAATGTCACATATACGTAAGGGTGACAATTTTCAATGCGACCAGCTGATACGACACGAAAAATTCGTGTTTGGGTCAACCAATTTTCAAATTCATGTTGTGATCGGGTTGACAATTCATGTTGGTCTCCCTTGTGTCGTGTCGCGTGTCAACCTACGAACCCAAAATTGACCCACATTAATTTTCTTATAGGTTATTCGAGTCTTATCGTGTTATGTCAACCCGCATAATAAGTAACACAATATAGGGTTGACAAATTATTCGTGTTGTGTCATGCAAACTCACAAAATAAGTGGGTCGTGTTCGTGTCGAAGCCCGATTTCAAATTCATATAATGTGTTCATGTTGAGTGTATTCATATTCATGTTGTGTCGTGTCAAGTCATGTCAACCCGAATTGCCACTTCTATGCACAGGTTTCTCAAATTTAATACGGGGCTCATATATTAAGAATGAGATTAGTGTTTCTCGTGTCATAGGAGATAATTTTATCTCTTACACAGTGTCCATGTTTTCTTTTTCTCTCCATTCTCTTCACATGAGACATTTCATGTGTGTGTAGGAGATAAAATCATCTCTTATAACATGAGAAACATTAATTCCATTAAAAATTTAATAAGTTTACCAACAAGTGTTAAAAGTGAAATATTAAGTAAGTTGCATTCTCAAAAGGAAATTTGAATAATGCAATCATTTAGAAAATTTTCTATTCACAACAACGTTGGTAAAAATATCCCGATCAAAGAATTTTAAAATTTGATATGAAACTTTTATTATAGACTATTTAATTATTACCATTCTTGTATAAATTTGGAGAAGGAAAAGCTTCTCATATTTATTTTTCTAATAAGTATATTTTTTAATAAATTTATTTTTAATAATTTTATTCCAAAATCTTTTCTTTAATATAACTACTTAAGTAAGGATTTGGATCACTTGCAGTTCAACTGCAAATGTAATTAAACAGAAAAAAAAATCAAAAAAGAGGAAGTGGATCTCCCAACAGATCCAAACCCAAGTAAATATTAGATACAAGTAGGCTAAGTAGCTTGTGTATGTCTTGTCATCTTAAACCAAGTCATTCATGAAGTTGTGCACATACTCCGAAAGCATATACATATATCATTCACTGAATTCACTCAGATTGAAATCCGCGTAACAACTAGCTAGTAGTTATTGGAATTACAATGTCTATCATAATCAATACTCATTTTGCTTTTTGGTATTGATGACACTAAAGCTAAAGCCAAACATTTTTCTCTCTCTCGTTACACCCCATGACGGAATTTGTTGAGGTTGGAACCCTGATGATTACTTGTTTCACCCCCATCTACCTTTTTGTACACATAACCCTTAGCGATCCAAAGATACACACACAAATTTACAGCACTTAACAAAGCCAAAACCCAGTAAAAGTAATCAAGATGTGCTCTATTAAGGTTGTTTCCTAACCATTTCCCACCAGCTCTTGAAGTGATTGCCTCCAAAATAGCTATAATAGCATTACTAACAAAGCTTCCAACTCCTACTATGCTTATATATGCTGCAGCTCCCAAGCTTCTCAATGCCTCTGGCATTTGATCATAGAACAATTCTTGTAGCCCAACAATTGTGAATGAATCAGCAACCCCAATAATCATATACTGAGGAAGTAGCCACCAAATGCTCATTGGTAACACTGCTTTAGGATCATCTATTAGACCATGGTCTCTAGCAACACCAACCCTTTTGGCCTCAACAAGAGCTGACACAATCATGCTGAGTATGGACAAAAATAGACCAACCCCAATCCTCTGCAACACTGTTATACCAGTGTGGTGCCCTGTGAATCTTCTAGCTAGTGGCACAAAAACCCGGTCATAGATTGGAACAGCAAAGAGGATTGTGATTCCAACAAGGCCTTGAAGTGATGCTGGAGGGATTTGAAAGTGTGGTCCTATGGAACGGATCAATGTGCTACCTTCCTTAGTGAAATATGTGTGTACTTGAGCTTGAACAACAGTGAACATCAAACAGCTTAGCCATATTGGGATTAGGCGAATTACAAGCTTTGCTTCTTCAACTTGTGTCACTGTACATAGCCTCCAAGGATCTCTGATTTTTCTTGATGCATCAATCTCATCAATGATGGTTGCCTTGTCCAGAAATCTATTACAATTTTTCATATTTTTTTTTATTTTGTCAGAAGAATTTCCCTTTAGTAATAATGTGGTAATAAAAAGTGTCATCTGAAGCAACAAAAAACACAGAAAAAGTCTAGACCCATGATAAATTGTTGGAATCAACTCCAACTAGAGCTGTCAAATAGGCCCCAAACCATTGGGCCACCCTTTTAACCCTCATTTTCAGCCCTACCTTTTTTTAGCCCCCAAATAATAGGGCCATTTTTAGCCCTCTTTTTTTTAGCCCCCATTCATTTGGGGTTGTGAAAGGGCCAACCGCGGGCCAACCCATTTTTACACTTCCTTCATTTCCGCATCCCTCCCCCCAGTGAAGTCCACTCATACTTGTCTCCTCTCTCTTTCACTACTCTTCAATTTTCTTTGGCTACGCTCTTAAACGGCTCGCTCGCTTTGTATAAGCCAAAATGTCCAGTTAGCAATAGCTGATACATCCCTATATAAGCAGTTTTTCTTTTTTTTTAGAAAAATTTAATATAAAATTATTTTTCAACACACACACCGAGAAAATTGGAGATGCAGTGTGACACATACCACAAGATGCACACGATTATGTTTCAGTTTATGTTTCAATTATGTTTCAGTTTGCTGCATCCCTATGTATACATCCCTATTTTCATTTCTCGTGTCTTCGTGTATCGAAGGAAATTGGAGAATGGACTGGAGACCCGAGAAAAGCCATGGAGGGAGTGCCACGAGCTTGATATGTTAGCCATTTGAGAATTTCTATGTTGAATCGTATCCTAGTTTGATTGGGGTGTAGAATATTTTTTAATGTGGCCCGCGGGCTGGCCCTAACCCGTTGGGTTATATGAATTTTTGGCCCGTGCGGGCTGGTTAATATGTGGGCTGTTTGGCCCTGTGGGCTTTTTGGCCCTGGCCCGCGCGGGCTAGGGCCTAACGGGCCGGGGTGGCCCGTTTTGACAGCTCTAACTCCAACCATACCCAATCCATGTGGCCCATATTCTTTTGTATTTAATTTCTTTTACTTCATTTTCATTTCGTCATATTGAAATTTATTAAGTGACTTCAACAACATCAACATCAACATCACCTTTATACCAAATTAATTGGGGTCGGTAGTAGATGAACCCACATGAAAGATATAAAATTGTTGAAAAAATAAAATAAAAATAATAATAATAATAATAAATATATATATATATATATATATATATATATATATATATATATGTAGGGATAGGATATTGTGACACCTAAGTTATGTTACACCCATGTGATACCCAGTCAATCTCACCGTTAGATCGCTTATGTTGATCCAACGGTTATATTTATTTCTACCATTGTATGATCATGATTTCCCAAATTTAAAGTGAAAGCATTAAATATGGGAAATCATAACCATACAAACGTAGAAATAAATATAAAATATTAAATTTGGGAAATCATGACCGTACAAAGATGAAAATAAATATAACCGTTGGATCAACATAAGCGATCTAACGGTGAGATTGACTGAGTGTCACGTGGGTGTAACATAACTTGGGTGTCACGATATCCTATCACATATATGTATATATAAATAAATAAAAGTGAAAAGGAGAGGGACAAGAAGAAGTGGGGGAAATAAAGGGAAAAATGACTAAAAAGAGACCATCTGGAATATAGAAATAACCACGGCTCTAACCCTCCACCATACTTATAAAATTTGTAAAGTGACTTAATCGTACAAATTTCTTAGCTTAGAAATTTCTTATTTATTTCACTAATTACATTATTAGTGGTCCTAAACCCTAATTAGTTCAATTTTTAGTGTTTGAGATTTAATTAATGCATTATGCTTAATCCACCTCTCTTGGTCCCTCCATTAGTGTCCTAATTAAGTCTTAGAACCATTTTAAGACATCAAACCCTAATAATATATATATCTATATGGCTGAATTGCATAGTCATAAGATTAAGATTTTTACTTGTCTTTTTAACACACTTTCATGGTTTAATTACGTCCTTTATGTCTTTAGTCCACAAAGGTGTCATCTTTATTAATTTTAACTATTAAGTCCTAATATTAATGAATAGGGCAGAATCAAAGCATGGGATTTTTAGGGTTCTTAGTTCATCCACATCAAGAACAACTCACACACAACCCAAAGGTGACATTTTTTCTTACAATTCTTCATCTTTCTTGGGTTTTAGACTTCCACCAACACATTTAACCATCAAGACCCCATTTTTAATAATTTAGAACATCATTATCAACATATAATCATTATGGCTGAAATGGAAAGTGGGAAGAAGAAGGGTTTAGAGCCATCTTTTCCATGGATTCAAGCCTTACTTCTCCAAGATGGCTCCTTTAGTTCAAACTCCGACTTTTACTTACCAAGAATACTTCTTTTTCACCAAGAACACACCTTTATGAAATATTCAAGAATTTAGAACCAAGAACATGTATTTAAAAGAGTAAAGGTAGGGTTTTGCAAGAATAAAATGTAAGAAACTTACACTAGATCTCAAGGGAATAAACACCAAAGTGGTGTTCTTCAAAGAGAACTCAAAACACCATCACCATAGCTTGAACATACTCAAAAATCGTTGCTGTATGGAGGGCTATTCACCACGAAAATATGGTTTTCAAGAATAAAAATGATATGTTCTTGAAGAGAAAGATGAGAGGAATAACTTTTGTGAAGGAAGTTCGGTGATTTGATGAAGTTTTAGTGGTGGAATCTTAGAGAAAAGGTGAAGAAAATTTGAGAACTCAAACTTAGAGAGACTGGGGCTGATAGGGTGCGGATCAGAAATAAGGGGAAGGATCCCTTATGTTTTTAGGGTTTATGCCATGTCATTAAGTGGCTTTCTATCATTTAGTGACACCTGGTGTAATTTTTCTTTGAACTATTATCAAATTTTTACCCTGAAAAACCCAAGACTCTAAATTTGAGTAATTAACATTAATTTTGTGTGATTATCACGTTCTTAACTTAAAAATTCGATTAGTAGATCACAGATCAACTTACCGCAGTTTAATTGCACTGTATGCTTTACCGGTGTTCCTAACTATACCCGGATTTCATAATTTTCTTAACTTTTATTTTTTTTATCTAATTATGAATTTTTAGGCATATATTGGCTTTCATTCCATCATTTCATCTTTTTTCCATTCCGGGATTCTACCGGTTGCTGCTACAGCAGTACAAAATATCCGATAAAAGTGAATTTTCGGAAATACTCCAATATGGGTATCAACAATCTTCACCATTTCATATACTAACCTCATTCATAATTTTTATATCATTAAATTATCTCTCTAACTCAGATTTTCTAGATTGGAGCTATTTTACAGACTGTTACTGCGTCAGCAATCAAAAACAACAGCTGAAAACTCAACTGTTCAGAATACCCTCAATATGGGTATCAAACTTCATCAAATCTTATGCTTACATCATTTATGATATTCATATCATTAGGATAGCTCTCTAACTTAAATTCACTATACTGGAGCTATTCTACAGTTTATTACTGCATCAGCAGTCAAAAACAGCAGATGAAAATTCACCTGACCGGAATACCCTCAATATAGGTATCCAAATTCGTAGAGTTTCATTCTCATTTTATTTATGACCATAATGTTCTCATCATAACCCTCTAATTTAAAACTCATGTAATTAGGGTTATTATAGTATTTATGAGATAAATAACATTGAATTTGTAAGAAATATCCCCTTGATATATTTCGGTACTTGACTATTGAAGACATTGACCAATACGTGTAATCAATTATAGAAATTATCATAGTCAATGTAATAAATAATTGATTGAGTAACAGAAAGCTCATCAGTTAATTATCAACATTATACAAAGGGGCGATGCATATTCATGTTGTAAGTATTATTAATCTTAGGGTTCAAGTTGAGGATTTTAGTGGAGTAGCACCGAATTAGATAATCATTTGTTGATTATCAGGAGCCTTGATTAATAACATATGGTAGATCCCTAGGCTAGCTTGCGATAAGGGATGAGGTAATTTCAGTTGACGATGACTAGTGAGTTACATGGTCTTGGGCTTTAGGATCAAGTTTGTACTCAAGAGCAAGTGGGAGATTATTGGGTTTACGCTCTTTTACCAAAGCCCAATTGGGCTTAGTGTATGAAAAGGTCCCAAGAAGTCTAGAGCCTAAAAAGCTTAAGGTTAGGGTTTCTTGGTGCCCATATAAATAGTCTCTCTTTAGTCATTAGCCTCCAAGGTTGTGCTGACAGAAATGAAAGTTGAAACACCAAAGTGTCCACACACTCATCACTTTCCCTTGGGAATAGTCTGGAAGGCACCATTATCCTCTAGAGGCCATCTTAGAGACTTTTTCATGCATCTTCAATAAGGAGGCTTGTTTAAATTGTGATGGAGAGGGGGCTAGATCTTAAAGGAGGTATGTTCATGTTATGACGTGGAGGAAGTCTGATTGTGAAGGAAAAGATTCATGGCAGCAGAGGCGAGATGGATCACCACACCTACATGAGAGAGATTTCTCATGGGCCTACCCTATAAG
This sequence comes from Gastrolobium villosum, assembly GCA_032173675.1. Classification (NCBI taxonomy): domain Eukaryota; kingdom Viridiplantae; phylum Streptophyta; class Magnoliopsida; order Fabales; family Fabaceae; genus Gastrolobium; species Gastrolobium villosum. Next base: position 1,502 of record JAVKPL010007158.1, on the reverse strand, counting down.
TGGTAATGCTTTGTGTATCAAAGAATGATATTCATAAGACATTAAACCATAATGGTCTATACGCTTCCACTGATCCATTTTCCCCAACCACAATGGTCTAAACCATAAGACTGGACGTACTCCTGAGGAGTACACTTGGGAGTGAGAGGACGAGCTTCTCCGGCAATACCCCGAGTTTCGAGAGAGGTATATTTCTGATTTTGAGGACAAAATCCTTAAAATGGTGGGGTGAATGTAAGAACCTGCACCGCTAATTAAGGAAATTAATAAATTAAATGTGGGAAATAGGAAATAATTCCATAAATGACCCTAATAATTATTATGAGGCATTAATAATGATAGTAAGTGAGTAATAATGCTGAAAGTCACTTTTCAGACGAAAAGTGCAGATACCGGTTCTGCTACCCAGTATAAATGCACACCGGTGAAGTATCCCGGAAAATTATAATAAGTGCATGAATATTCGAAGAATATTATATAGGACTAGTAAAACAAGTTTCAGGTCAAAATAATGAGAAATGGTGCCGAAACTGATACTGGATATGGAAAAACGCATACCGAAAAAGTGCTGCGAAAAATAAAATAAAAATATGATAAATCTTAGAAAAATGAGTAGGTTAAGAATCCTAAGTTTGGGATTAAAATGCTAAGCGTAGCATTTAGCGCTAATACAGTGCGTTTAAAACTTAATGAGGCTATATATAGGTGGCACATGATCCTAGGTCAGCCTTCCTCTCCATTCTACGTGAGTTTTTACTGAATTTGTGTCCAGCCACCTTACCACCTCCTTCTTCCTCCATTTGAGACATCAAGAGACCTCATTTCCTCTTGGGTTCTTCATGAAAACTCTATGGGTGACTACATTCTAGCCTTGGGAAGTAAAAAGGGGTTGCTTTTCTGAGTTCTTGCTACTGTCTTGGTGAGAATAGGTGTTTACTTTGTAGTAGTGTGGTGAGAGCCTTAGGTGGTGATCCTTTGGAGCTTCAAAGAGCCATCTTTTGCTACAAGAACCAAACTTTGTTGGTCCATTTTCGTTCACCTTGAAGTCAGTACCCTAGGAGATGTAGTGTGGGCTCCAAGAACACTATTTTATCTGTTTTGAGCTGTTGGTAAGCTTCCTTAACCTTTGATCATATGTTTTATGATTAAAAATGGAACCTTGATGCATGTAATGAAGTAAGTTGATAACCTAACATTGGGTAATGCTAAACACACATAGAAATGCATGATTAAGCTTCTGTAATCGGTAAAAGATGGAACTTTGGATTGATATTACGCGAAATGCTGAATCTGAGTTCTGTCACGAAATATCCGGATATTTGGTTGGAAATATCCGGATATTGATATCCGGATATGCCCCCGACATATATCCAGATATTCTGGGTTTTCTATGAACAGTAAGGTATTGTTCATACATATTTGAGTTATGTGTTTGTGGACCCTATTTTGATGAAGTTGAACTTCTGTAAATACTTAACTAAGTCAGAATCAAGGGATTAAGG
>JAVKPL010007157.1:0-28786 GCA_032173675.1 Gastrolobium villosum | reverse complement strand
AGAGGGCTGAATGAGAAGATTGCTAAGAGGATGTCAAATACCGCAGTGAGAAACTTTGCTGATTTGGTGACCCAGTGCAAACGGGTCGAAACTGTTTATGGAAGATATCCGAAATCTGATTCTACAAAAGAGCAAGATGTTAAGAGGACACCTGGTCCTTCTGGTAATGCCAACAGAGGAGGTTTTAATAATAGAGGTAGGGGGTTGCATGTGAGGCAGCCTCCTGGTCAGTTTAAGAGGGGTGGAAATACTGCTGGTGGTGGTGCTGCGAATAGATATCCTACCCCACAATGTGGGAAGTGTGGTAAATACCACAAAGGTGTGTGTGGTGCTGATCCGTCGGCTTGTTATAAATGTGGTCGGAATGGCCATTTTGCTAGAAATTGTCCGTCTTCTTCGGGGCAGGCTGCGAATCTGCAGGCCTTGCCGCCAGCTACTACTACTACTGCTGCTCCTATTGCTGTTGTTCCTACTGCGGGACGAGTTTATACTACTAATGCGCAACGTACTGAGAAGGCTCCGAATTTGGTTAAAGGTATAATTTTTCTATCTAATGTTGATTTATCTGTGTTGTTTGATTCGGGAGCAACACATTCATTTGTGGCGGACTATGTGGCTAAGGCGCTGGACTTAAAGGTAACACGGATGGTTCCTCCGATGCGTATTACTACTGCTACAGGCGAGGTTAGTGAGTCGTCCTGGATTTGTGAAGATGTAAAGTTCACTTATTTAGGCAGGGGTTACACCATTGATTTAATTATCCTACCCCTGGCCTCTGTCAATTTGATTTTGGGGATGGATTGGTTGTCTCGGAACTGCGCAATGATTGATTGCTGCGGAAAGAGGTTGTTGCTATCTCACGAGAGGCCGTCTGTTTGTCCGTCTTTGTATTTATCTGTCAGTCAGACTGTGAAAGCCTTGAAGGCTGGAGATCTGGGTTATGTCTTGTTGGGCGGATTGGTGGGTGACAAAAAGGAAGAGATTTCTGCTATACCAGTGGTTAATGAGTTTGAAGACGTATTTCCGGATGAGATACCGGAATTCCCGCCTGAGAGAGAGATTGAATTCTCAATTGATTTATTACCTGGTGTGGGGTCGATCTCTTTGGCTCCATACCGGATGCCGCCACTTGAGTTGGCTGAGTTGAAGAAACACATCGAAGAACTGTCTGCGAAGAATTTTATCAGGCCGAGCGTGTCTCCGTGGGGAGCACCGGTTATATTTGTAAAGAAGAAGGATGGTAGCATGAGATTGTGCACTGACTACCGACAGCTGAATAAAGTGACTATTAAGAACCGGTACCCATTACCGCGTATTGATGATTTATTAGACCAGTTGAGGGGTGCCTGTGTATTTTCGAAGATTGATCTCCGGTCCGGATATCACCAGATTCGGATTAAACCGGAGGATGTACCTAAAACAGCTTTCCGATCCAGATATGGACATTTTGAGTATCAAGTGATTCCTTTCGGGCTTACTAATGCCCCGGCGGTGTTCATGGACTATATGAACCGCATTTTTAAACCGTATTTGGACCAGTTTGTAATTGTGTTCATTGATGACATTTTGATCTATTCTAAGAGTAAAGAGGAGCACATGGACCATTTGAGGACTGTGTTGCAGGTGTTGAAGGACAAGAAACTATATGCTAAACCGTCTAAGTGTGAATTCTGGTTGTCTGAGGTGCAATTTCTGGGTCATGTTATTTCTGCAAGTGGTGTTGCAGTGGATCCAAGCAAGATTGAAGCGGTAAGTGACTGGGAACGACCAAAGACCGTGACTGAAATTAGAAGTTTTCTGGGGCTTGCTGGCTATTATCGCCGATTCATACAGGGGTTTTCTGCAATGGTTCTGCCGTTGACCCGATTGACACGAAAGGACACTCCTTTTGTGTGGACCCAGGAATGTGAGGACTGTTTTCTGCTACTTAAAGAGAAATTGACTACTGCTCCGGTGTTGACTCTACCTGATCCGGAGGGTGAGTTTGTATTATATTGTGACGCTTCTAAGAAAGGTTTAGGGAGCGTGCTGATGCAGGAAGGAAAAGTTATTGCATATGCGTCTAGGCAGTTGAGGCCACATGAAGAAAATTATCCGACGCATGACTTAGAATTGGCTGCTATTGTTTTTGCCTTGAAAATTTGGAGGCATTTTCTGTATGGGATGAAATTTGCTGTGTTTAGCGACCATAAAAGCTTGAAATATTTATTTGATCAGAAAGAGCTGAATATGAGGCAGCGTAGATGGGTTGAATTCCTGAAAGATTATGATTTTGAGTTGAAATACCACCCGGGAAAGGCTAATGTTGTGGCAGATGCATTGAGTAGGAAGTCTGTTAACTTATCTCATATGATGATGTGGGACAATGAAGTGATTGAGCAATTCCGTGATATGAAAATAACGGATTTCTTTGCAGGAAGAATGTGTGATATGGAGCTGACTCGGATTGAGAACGAGCTGCACGAGAAAATTAAAGAGACTCAGATTCGCAATGAAAGTATAAAGTATTTGAAAGGCCAGAGTGGCATATCTGTTAATGAACAGGGACTATTGTTATATCAGGGCAGGATTGTTGTGCCCAAGGAACTTGCAGAGGAAGTTATGACTGAGGCCCATAAGGGTCAATATGCTATCCACCCAGGTGCCACAAAGATGTACCAAGATTTGAAAGTTAAGTTTTGGTGGCCTGGTATGAAAAGGGATGTTGCCGAGTACGTGTCTAAGTGCTTGGTGTGTCAGAAAGTGAAAATAGAGCATCAGAAACCTGCTGGATTACTTCAGCCACTGGATATACCTGAATGGAAATGGGAAAGTATTTCTATGGATTTTGTTGTTGGATTGCCGAGGACTCAAGCTGGTTATGATTCGATTTGGGTTATTGTGGACCGACTTACGAAGTCTGCACATTTTCTACCAGTACGAGTGGACTACACTACGGAAAAGTTGGCAACACTTTATGTGAAGGAGATTGTTAGACTCCATGGGATACCGATTAGCATTGTGAGTGATCGGGACCCGAAGTTTACTTCGCGATTTTGGGGAGCTTTGCAGGAGGCTTTTGGCACTCAGCTTCGACTGAGCACTGCTTATCACCCGCAGACTGATGGTCAGACTGAGAGGACCATACAGACACTTGAGGATATGCTGAGAGCATGCACACTGGAACAGGGTAATGCTTGGGATAAGTATTTACCACTGGTTGAATTTTCTTATAATAACAGTTTTCATTCCAGTCTGGGTATGGCACCATATGAGGTTTTGTATGGCAGGAGGTGTCGTACGCCCACTTGTTGGACTGAGGTAGGCGATAAAGAAAGATTTGGTCCGGATTTTGTGCAGGAAACGACAGTGCAGATTGAAATGATCAGAGAAAAGTTGAAACAGGCACAGAATCGGCAGAAAAGTTATTATGACAATAAGCATAGACCGCTGGAATTTGAGGAAGGTGACCATGTTTTCGTACGTTTGTCGCCGGTCACAGGTGTTGGCCGTGCGTTGGGTGTGAGGAAGCTGAGTCCACGATTTATTGGGCCATATCAGATTATGAAAAGAGTAGGATTGGTGGCCTATCAGCTTGCCTTACCCCCTCAGTTGTCTAATTTACATGATGTCTTTCATGTGTCGCAGTTGCGACGTTATGTTCCGGATGAGTCACATGTAGTGATGCCGGATAATATTGAAATCAGGGAGAACTTGAAGACTCCCATTGGTCCTATTGCAGTGTTAGATCGCAGTGAAAAGCGATTGAGAAGTAAAGTGATTCCCATGCTGAAGATTCAGTGGGAAAGCCGCACACCTGAGGAGGCTACTTGGGAGCGGGAGGACGAGATTCTCCGGCTGTATCCTGAGTTAGTGAGCAGGTATGATTTAATTTTGCGGACAAAATTTCAAAAAGGTGGGGTGAATATAACACCTCAAATATTTAAATGTGTATTTTAATGATAAATTGTGAAATGAAAGTTGATGGATTAGTGAAAATCCAAGTATTATGGCCAAAAGGGGCAAAAAGGGCAAAAAGGTAATTTGCCAACCGTGTGTTAAGAGGCTTAAATATTGAGTTAGAGATTTCAAATGACAAAAGTAAGGTTGGAAATGGAATCAGGGCAAAAAATTGAGTAAATAGGCAAATTTGAGAAAAATCGATGAATAGTGATTTTTAAGTGTTAAAATACTGAGTTGTGAGTGTACCGATAGGTGTGAAATTTTTATCATTATTTTGGAGAAAGAAAAATATGTCATGGACCGGAAAAATATTTAGATTAAGGATTTGTGATCGGTATTTTTATCGGAGTTAAAGTTAGATCGCGTGTGGGACCCGTGTGACCGAAGTCACTTGGCCCCACCTCCTTTTCTTTTCTTCTTTCTCTCTTTTCCCTCACATCTCTCGCGCACACAGGGGCAAAAAGAAGCCATTTTCTCCCATTCTCCATTTTCTTCCCATTTCTTCGTTTCTCCACCGAATCACTTGGTTTTGGTGTTGAAATCTATCGTAAACAACCTTCCAAAGCCATTGGTAGCATCTAGAAGCCTTGAATCCACCTCTTTGGCCACGTTTTTGGCAAACTCAGATTCGACCCATTAGTGTTCTTGGAGATTTCTTGGAGTTTTGAGCTTCAAATGGTTTAGTGAAGCCTTGGTGGTGATCATACTACTCATTGTAAGTATATTTGTGGTCTCTTTATAGTTGATTCCATAGATCTATGAATATGTGTTCAAATCTTTGATTTTAGATGTGTGATGATAGAGAGCCCAAATGCAAAAATGCTATTAGATGAAAAGGCCTTAGAATCATGTTTGTAAGCTAGAAATGCTATGTTAATTTTTGGTGAAAAATATGGATTTGTAACTTAGGCAAAATTTGAGGAATTTTGATGAAAAATGAGTTTTGAGTAAATTGGATTTAATGATTGTTGTAGGGTGCCTCACACGGTTGGATTTGAGAAAAGTTGATTGGGAGCATACGTTTGGAACGGGGTTGCTCGTGTTAAGGTAAACTCTTGGAACTTGGGTTTAATCCCTAGTGAGCTCCACCACACCTAGAGGAAGGTAGTGGTTGGATGATGTAGTGATGACATGATGTGTTTGTGTGCTTGTATGCATATTGCTTGTATTGTGTGAAAATTGTGTGGTCACTGATCAGTTGACAAGTGGAGTTTGGTCATCCGCTGGATTCATCCTTGTGAGAATGCCAGTCGGGTATTGCCGTGGAGTCGACTCTGGGAGCGGCGCCAGGATGATCCAAACGTGGGACGTCCGCCGGATAGGGCTCATGAGGAGTTCCGGTTGGGTATTGCCATGGAGTCTTCTCAACCATGGGAGAGGCGCCAGGACTGTCCAGGGAGTTATATGATGGAGTCCTTGAACACGAATCCATGAGTGGATGTTCTTGGGTGTCTCCAGGAGGATGGTGATATTGTTTTACTTGCATGCCATATTATGTCATTTTGATACATTTTAGTGAGCCATGGAGTGGAGAGAGCCTCTAGCTCCATTGGTTTACTGAGATATATCCGTATATCTCACCCCGTGTTTGGGGGACCACATTTCAGGTCATTATGAGCCGGGAGGAGCTTCGGGCAAGAAGCCCGTGTAGTGGACGTTGGATGGGCATGCGGTGCATGGGATTGCATGGCTTTTTGGAGGAGTTTATGGAGTGCACATAGCATACCATTAGTATTTTGAGACTTAGGTCATGAACATATTGCATGATGTCATTTTCCATGCTTTTGTTAGTGTTCATGGTCATATGCTAAGTCTTGTTATGTTTTATTATTCATGGCTTGGATAACTGTATATTTTGAGTGAGCATGGGACTTGTCCATTGCCACATTCATAGCCTTGAAGTCTTGATGTGTAATGATGTAAAAATGGTCCATATGTACATGTAAATGGCCATTATTTGAGAATGATGTAATTGATGTTAAACTTAAGGGAAATGCATGATGGAAGGGCCTAGAGCCAACATTAGGACATGATTATGTGTTATGTGGAGTACCAAGGGATTAGGGATGGATTACACACCCTTTTTGGGGCTCAAAACAGCTGTAATCTGTCATTTTGCTGCATAGTAATCGATTACCCAAGCATGGTAATCGATTACCATGCAACAGGGGACGAAAAATTAGCTACTGTCTGCACTGGTAATCGATTACTGGCCTTTGGTAATCGATTACCATGTGTGGTAATCGATTACCAAGAGTTGGTAATCGATTACCAGAACAGAGGATTCAGAAAATTGGCTACTGCCTCATTTTTGATAGGTGGTAATCGATTACCACCCTCTGGTAATCGATTACCACAGTGTAATTTTCGAAAATTCAGTTTTTTCTAGACTAAAAGAAAGGGGTATAACTTGATGGGTAGAACTCCAAATGATACGTGGCATGAAACCACGCGTAGATAACGTAAAGGACTAGAACTTGGTAAAATGAGAGAGTAAGATGGTGAGTTTAAATGAAATGAATTAAAAGAAAGATTTATGGTGTTAGAGAATGTATGATTCCGCAAATGGCATTTACAATTATAGTGTGGTTTTAATTGATTACGGAAAAAGTACTTATGGAAAAGAAAAGGAATATGTTAAAAGAAAAATTTGCCCGTAATCTAATTAATCTAATCGCTGTGATTGTAACTGCGCTTAATATCATAATCAATGTTAACAATACCGGTGTACAACGGGCTGTTACATTAGGCATGGGGATTAACCTAGACATACAAGATCTATGTAAAACTTCATGAAAACAATGATGTTAAATTACATTCTGTAATTTAATAAAATTCTAGGCCATGGGAATTAGACCCAATTCCCTGCTTAAGTCCGCTGCCCTATTTTGGAACACAGGTCTAAGAGTTATAACTGCTTAACGGTTGCATGTGATTTGCGTTGTCTGCTTCAAAATAGAAATGTATTATAATGACTTGTATTATTGGTTATATTAGAGATTTGATGCCTTAAGAGTTTGTTGTTGCTGTTTAAATTTTTGGATCTGATCAGCATATGAAACGTGACTGTGTATTCGGCTTGGACCTACTTAATTGATTTGAAAACTTATCTAAACAATGAGAAAGAAGATGAAACACATACCAGAAGGAGAGAAGATAGATGAATAACATGCAACTATTGATTAAACATTAACAACAATTAACAATACAAAGAGTATTTATACACAAGTGGTTAACCAAATAACTAACTCAAACTAATATGGTTTTAATACAACTAATGACACATCAGTTAACTAATGACACGTCAGCTTTTCTATCTGATTACACCCTCCCGCAAGCTGGACTGTGGATGTCCAAAAGACCAAGCTTGGAGACAATAGATTGAAAGGGCCCTAAGTGCAGTGGTTTTGTGAAGAGATCAACTAGTTGATCCTTTGTAGAAACATGAAGTAACTTTAGGAGACCATCAACTAGATTCTCCCTAATAATATGACAATCAAGCTCAATGTGTTTGGATCTTTCATGGAAGGCTGGGTTGTTAGCTAGGTATATTGCACACTTGTTATCAAAATAAAGAGAAGCAGGAACTAATGTATCTACTTGAAGGTCAGCAAGGAGAAATATGAGCCACTGAATTTCACATGTTATAGAAGCCAAAGCTCTATAATCAGCTTCAGTGGATGATCTTGAGATGGTATGTTGTTTCTTTGCACGCCGGGAAATGAAAGCAGGACCTAGAAAGAGACATTGGCCAGTAATGGATCTTCGAGTATCAAGACAAGACCTCCAATCAGCATATGCGAATCCAGATAAATGAAGATCATTGTCTCTTGGAAAAAAAGTCCTTTTGCAGGGGAACATTTAAGATACCATAGCACTTATGTGGCTGCCTAATAATGTATTGTCATAGGATTGGCAACAAATTGAGAGAGTTGTTGAACAGCCAAGGCGATATCTAGACGTGTTGTTGTAAGATACAGCAATCGACCAATAAGACGCCGATAGGATGCAGGATCAGAATATGCTTCTCCTTGCACACATTGTAGTATCAGAGATGGATCCATTGGTGTACTGATAGCTTTACAAGCTAAGAGACCAGCATCTTGTAATAGGTCTAAGGTGTATTTCCTTTGATTGAGGACCAATCCTTTATTTGAACTACTGACGTCAAGTCCCAAAACCTTTTTTAAAGGACCCAACTCTTTGATCCTAAATTCAGCATCAAGGAAGTTTTTAACACTTGTAATCTCTTGAGAGTTGTTTCCTATGAGGAATATGTCATCAACATAGACTAGGATTGATGTAAATGATGAGAGATTATGTCTAACAAACAATGAGTAATCTGCATTTGATTGCTTGTAACCAAGAGAAACAAGAAAAGAAGATAACCTTGCATACCATTGTCTGTTAGCCTGTTTTAGGCTATATATAGGCTTGTGTAATTTACAAATCTTCCCAGAAGCAGCATCAGTTGACCTTTGAGGTGGTAACATATACACATCCTCATCTAACTCTCCATGACAGAAAGTATTATTAACATCTAGTTGTATAAGATCCCAACCACGAACTGCAACAATGGAGAGAATAACTCTTACTGTTGTCATCTTAGGCATTGGTGAGAAGGTATCCAAATAATCGATTCCTTCCACTTGGTTGTATCCTTTGGCAACCAACTGTGCCTTGTGTAACAGCTTGTTATACACTGGTATTGTTAACATTAATTATGATATTAAGCGCAGTTACAATCACAGCAATTCATTTATAAAAATGCGAATAAATTTTTCCGATTATTACGCGAGCAGTTGAAAACATAAAAAGCGTAATAATTAAAAGCTGTGACCGTAACTGTAAACTCTTACTGAATAATTATCTATACTATATTAATAGTCTACTTTAGTTATAATAAGACAGTAAGGGGTTCCCATAAACCCACTTAGCCAATTTCACACTTTTGCGTTTTCTATACATCCGAACAGGGTTCGGTCTCTAAATTACTGCGGACGCGCAGTAAAAATTCAGTCCCTCATACCTTACTATATTTTTTATTACTTAATTACCTTTCTAGAAAGCTAACACATGCTTGGTTCCGAGCTCGTTTGCTCCGGTTATCGCCGTTTGAAGTTGGACAAGCAAAACTGCCAACCAACCCCGAAACAACTCCAAATGTCCCTCACTCCTTGAATTTCTGCACCTAAACCACTCGTCCATTTGCTCTCAAATTTTTACACCATAAACTAGACACCTCAATCTTCGATTTTATATATCATACACTTAATTTGACTAAGTAACGAAGCGGGAATAAATTTCCCAAAACAGCCCCAAAGAACAGGGCCAAAATAGAGCAGTAACTTCTCAGGCCTGCACAGGGCTGCGCAACACTCTAAACTTTTCAAGATTTTGACACCATGTAGGGGACATCTCAAGCTTCAAAATGGCGTATGGCATGTCCCTATCGGACCTCTATGGAGGGAGATATGCTCTCCCGAAGTTCACCTAAAATATGCCAATTCTACAGAAAATTCGCTAGAGTTTCCTTTGTTTTTGGAAAAATCCCCAATTTGCACTAGTAGCTATGTGACCTCAAATGTACCTAATACTCATTATAAATCATTGGGTGGCACACACAAGGACCAGCAATGCCTTGGGGCTCTTACAACCCAATACAATTCATATTTATTTTACAACACACTTACTTTAAATTCTTAAATGGTTTCAATCACCAACTTCACTTTCATGCATATTTTCATCATACAAATAATCATAAACTTAAAATAGGCCTAAAGCCCTACCATCATAATACATCTTGCATCCTTTGTATAATTACAACATTTAACTTGCATGTTACAACCTACAACTTCAAACTTTAAATTAAACTTACAAACTCATACTTTAATTTACAACTTTAACATGAACTTAAAAATATAAACTACTATGATGATGCTCCATGACTCATCCTATGGGCCTCTTGCCGCCACTCCTGTGTCACTGCTACCTCCTGAAATAAAGTCCCCGAGACGGGGTGAGATATACGAATATATCTCAGTAACCTAGAGGTTCTGGAGAAAACTCCGCCCAATGGTTCACTTCGATGCATATAAATACTGCAAAGCAACATTACTTAAAAACGGGATAAAGCAAGGGATTTAGAGAAAAGGGGGAATATAAGAACACAAACTACGATGAAGCGGGCTGGTAGCTACCATACCACACAACGTCCTCGGCATATAAGCCTACGGGTATCATCCAAGGTGTGTTCCTAGAACCACAACCAAGGTACCCCTCCCATCTGCATACACCCAAGACTTCCTAGTGTGCTCCTATCCGGATTACACACCACGACCTTGGGTCAACTAGAACTCCCTCTCGGAGATCTATCCAGTGGAAGTCTGTAACTTGCCCGAAGGCTAACTATCTACTGGCCAGAGATCTGGTACATAAGTACCCTCATAAATGCAATATGCATGCTTATGCTGTTCTACACTATTCATACACACTTCTTACCATCACCCTCAATGGATGTGGTGGAACACAAAAGGGGAACAAGCCCCAGTACCAAGATGTTACCTTATATATTATTCCACTTAGCTCCGCAACAGCTTATTCCTCAACTTGGTACACAACAGAATGCCTACACAGAGGACATTCCCAATCACTTAAAACTCAAACAATACATCATAATTTACAATTAAACATGCATTGATCCAATCTCTTACCTCAATCCACTTGGTCCAGGACCAAGGGCAATCCACTGATTCACTGTTCGGGGTTCAAGTCGACGTACGACAACCTACACAATCATGTACCATCATCAGTACACGTCAATTCTATCAAAACACGGAAAACATCAAAATCACTCCCTTCACCCTTGTAGGTTCCGCCTTCTTAGGCATTTTTCAAGTTTTATTTTTCTAAATTTTCTTTCTCATTTTTTCTCACATCCTTAGGTTGCTAAAAGGCTAAATCAAGTGTCGTTTTTCCATTTTACGTATTTTAAGCATCGTTTTGTTTAATAATTCACTCAAGGTTCCTTTTAACCTTTTAACACCATCAATATTTTTCCTTTGGTTTTTCAACCATCCAACCACCACATAACCCCTCTAACTACCATTTAATTACACAACACCTCATCCAATTAATTTTCCAACACAATTCCTCACTTTTCTCTAATATGGCCGAATTGGTGCTTATAGAATTCCAAGAGATTTCATTCCATTTTCAACCTTTCCACACCCCCACACAATACCATTATATCAACATATAATCATCCAACAACTCACCAATAACATCTCAACACCTTTTCCAAAATCCAAGTCATGACTACTCAAAAATATTCTAAAAGTTAAAATCCGTATTTTTCACCTAAAATTTTCATGGCATTTCTAGCTTAAACACATCATTCTAAGGCATTATCATCTAATACACATTTTCCATTTGAGCTCTCTAACATCACAAATCAAACAAGCCCTCTTTAGGGTTCATAAATAAATTCGAAAATAAATCTTCAAATCAATCTATGAGAGGTGTTGAAACTTACCCACAATTGCATCACAAGACTCCACCTAGAACTCCACAAGCAATGGCTCAAGAAATCAACTCCAAATTCACAAGAATCTCAAAATTTTCGTGGCTGTATATGCCCTTTATCTCACAATAGAGAGAGTTTTGAGGGAAACTAATCGGTGGAACGGGTTCGGATGATGATTTCCATCGAATTTCAAGACAAGAATCGTCTGATTCGGTTAAGAATCGATCAAGTTATGGAGAAAGAGAGTTTCAAGCAAATTTTGGCCATGCAGGAGGGTGGGTTCAGTTTTTTGGAGAGAGAATGGGAGGGGAAGATGATCATGAATAGTGTCTTTCCATGTGTCTTAAGTGATTTAAGTGGGGTGGGTCCCACCGCCACCTCACGCGATTTCAAACTAATTCGAATTCCCTCCGATTCCACTAAACGTCCATAAATTCACAACCTATTTAAAAACTCTAATTTTTAACATTAACCATTGTCCTTTGATTACTCTTGAACAGATGAATCCGGAGTTTTTCGGTCGTTCGGAGAAAATATTGTTTTAAGCTATTGCGCGCGCCGTTGGCACGCTTCCCCAAACTGACTTAATTCCATCAAAATTTATCAAAAATCATATTTCCTAACTCTATAAATCATTTATAATCCCATATTTGAAACCTAGAGCTCAAAACTCAACTGGCACGTTTTACGGTGCAATCGTACCGCGGTATTTTTACCCGCGAAAAACACTATTCACTGATTTTTCTAAAACTTGCCTATCCACTGATAGCTTTACAAGCTAAGAGACCAGCATCCTGTAATAGGTCTAAGGTGTATTTCCTTTGATTGAGGACCAATCCTTTATTTGAACTACTGACCTCAAGTCCCAAAACTTTTTTTAAAGGACCCAACTCTTTGATCCTAAATTCAGCATCAAGGAAGTTTTTAACACTTGTAATCTCTTGAGAGTTATTTCCTATGAGGAATATGTCATCAACATAGACTAGGATTGATGTAAATAATGAGAAATTCTGTCTAACAAACAATGAGTAATTTGCATTTGATTGCTTGTAACCAAGAGAAACAAGAAAAGATGATAACCTTGCATACCATTGTCTGCTAGCCTATTTTAGGCTATATATAGACTTGTGTAATTTACAAATCTTCCCAGATGCAGCATCAGTTGACCTTGGAGGTGGTAACATATACACATCCTCATCTAACTCTTCATGACAGAAAGCATTATTAACATCTAGTTGTATAAGATCCCAACCATGAGCTGCAGCAATGGAGAGAATAACTCTTACTCTTTTCATCTTAGGCATTGGTGAGAAGGTATCAAAATAATCGATTCCTTCCATTTGGTTGTATCCTTTGGCAACCAACTGTGCCTTGTACCTTTCTATGGATCCATCAGTCTTCAGTTTTATTTTGTATACCTCTTTGCACCCAATGGATCTAATACCTGCAGGCATATCCACTAGAGACCAAGTATGGTTGAATTCCAAAGCACTGAGTTCCTTTTCCATAGCATCAATCTGGCACTGATGTTGTGCAGCCTGTTTATAAGTTGTATGTTCTACTAAAGAACTTAAGGTAAGGCAATGATGTTTATATTAGGATGAACAATTATCAAAAGTATAGACTTTGAATAGGGGATACATGACATATGACTTACCTGGAAAAGAGCAACATACTTATTTGGAATGAAACTATATTGACATGACAGAGTTTTTAAAACTGTATGAGATATGAGTCCAAGCCTATAGTACCAAAGTACATGTTCAGTATTCAAGGTGGTATCTGAATCAAAAAGATATACAATACAAAGAATTGCCATGATAAATGTGGAATTCTAAAGCAGGTTGTGTTGATGTGGTCTTCGAGATGATTAGTATAACACCTCGTAAATTTGAATATGAATTTATATGATATAATGTGGGTTAAAAGGGAAGGATTAGTGAAAATCCTGAGATTGAGGTCAAAATGTGTACCAAGGGCAAAATGGTAACTTGCCAGAAACGTAAACCGAGTCATGAAAAGTGGAGTTGGAGATCTCAAATAATAAAAATAATGCCGGAAATGGATTCAGGACGAAAAATTGAGTGAATAGGCAAGTTGTGAAAATTTTGATGAATAGTGATTTTTCCGGTGTAAAAATACTGCGGTATAAATGTACTGATAGGAGTGAGATTTTTATGAGTATTTTGAGGAAATAAAAATATGTCATGAACCAGAAAAATATGTAGATTGTGAAATTGTGATTGGAATTAGGTGAGGGATTAAAGTTAAATCGCGTGTGGGACCTACTCCCACCAAATCACTTAAGTTTTTCTCCCTTTTTTTCTTTCTTTTCTTCTTCTTCCTCCTTCATGCGCACACCTCCATGGAAGCATAGGGCAAGAAATTTTCTTGCCCTTTTCCACACAATCTAGCCACCAAATCAATAAAGTTCTAACACCAAAGTTGTTTGTAGTGAGGCTGTGAGTATATTACCCTTCTTGAGAGAGTCATGAAAGTGAGTGTATGATGAGATCATTTTTCCACCTCATTGTGCGAAATTGTGGAGTTTTTGGGGCCATTGGTGGTGCTTTGGCTTGGATGGACACTTGATCTTCAACCATTGGAGCCTTAGGAAGCTATTGGTTGTAAGTATTCCTAGTTTCATGGAGTTTTTGTGAAAATCATAAAATGGGTTTTGTGTTGAAGTTGTGTTGGATGATTTGTGTAGTTAGCGAGCTCAAATGGAAAATGTGCATTAGATGATTATGTCTTAGAATGATGTATTTGAACTAGAAACGCAATAAAATTTATTGGTGAAAAATGCTCATAACTTAGGATTTTTGCATGATGCCTAAGATTTGTGAAAATTGAATTGTGTAAAAAATGGATTGATAAGTAATTGTATGTTGTTGTAATATGATTATATGATGAGTATGAGCCAGAATTAGATTGAATACCCCTAGATTGATGGGCATGAGTGAGCCAGAATTAGATTGAATACCCCTAGATTGATGGGCATGAGTAATTCGACCTATTGAGGTAATGGTTAGTTGATGATGTAAAATTGAAGTGTAGGTTTAACTATGAATTGTTGTGTAGAGGGGGGTAATGTAATTGAAATGGATAAATTATTGGTTGTATGCCATTGGGCCTAAGTGAATCAAATTGATGATGAATTGTGTAAATGAATGGTTGGGATGGAGATTGAGTGATTATCATGTTGTTGATCATATAGGTTGCCTCTCACGGACGTTATGGAAGCGGATTAAGCTTGGAGCTTACGTATGGAGCATTGGCTCGGAGTTGAGGTAAACCTTTAGAACACGGGTTTAGTCCCTTGTGTGCTCCACCACGCCTAGTGGAAGGTTGTGGTTGGAATTTGTGTTGTTGCACATTGTATGAATATGTATGTTCATGCATTATTGCTTGATTGTGTGACATGCTTGCAGCATGTTGTGTGTAAATTGTTTGATCTCTGGCCAGTAGATGTGTGTTAGTTTGGAGTTCCGCTAGATAATACCGTTGGGGATTCCAGTCGGGTTTTGCCGTGGAACCGACTCTGGGAGCGGTACCAGGATGATCCAAATGGGGGACTTCCGCTGGATAGGGCTTATGAGGAGTTCCGGTTGGGTTTTGTCATGGGGTCGTCTCAACCATAGGAGAGGCACTAGGAAGACTCCGGGAGTTATACGATGGCGTCCTTGAACGTAATCCTGATGTGGATATTCTTTGATTTGTGCCCAGTTGTTGTGATATTGTATGCCATGCATTTCAAACTTTGTTATATGTTGCACATTGAGTGAGCCATGGGGTGGAGTGATCCTCTAGTACCCATGGGGTGGAGCATAGGGCAAGAAATTTTCTTGCCCTTTTCCACACAATCTAGCCACCAAATCAATAAAGTTCCAACACCAAAGTTGTTTGTAGTGAGGCTGTGAGTATATTACCCTTCTTGAGAGAGTCATGAAAGTGAGTGTATGATGAGATCATTTTTCCACCTCATTGGGCGAAATTGTGGAGTTTTATGGGCCATTGGTGGTGCTTTGACTTGGATGGACACTTGATCTTCAACCATTTGAGCCTTAGGAAGCAATTGGTTGTAAGTATTCCTAGTTTCATGGAGTTGATGATGTAAAATTGAAGTGTAGGTGAATATCTATGAATTGCTGAGTAGTGGGGGTAATGTAATTGAAATGGATAAATTATTGGTTGTTTGCCATTGGGCCTAAGTGAATCAAATTGATGATGAATTATGTAAATGAATGGTTGGCATGGAAATTGAGTGATGATCATGTTGTTGATCATATAGGTTGCCTCTCACGGACGCTATGGAAGCGGATTAAGCTTGGAGCTTACGTATGGAGCATTGGCTCGGAGTTGAGGTAAACCTTTGAAACTCGGGTTTAGTCCTTTATGTGCTCCACCACGCCTAGTGGAAGGTTGTGGTTGGAATTTGTGTTGTTGCACATTGTATGAATATGTATGTTCATGCATTATTGCTTGATTGTGTGACATGCTTGGAGCAAGTTGTGTGTAAATTTTTTGATCTCTGGCCAGTAGATGTGTGTTGGTTTGGAGTTCCGCTGGATAATTTCGCTAGGGATTCCATTCGGGTTTTGCCGTGGGACCGACTCTGGGAGCGGTACCAGGATAATCCAAATGGGGGACTTCTGCTGGATAGGGCTCGTGAGGAGTTCCAGTTGGGTTTTGCCATGGGGTCGTCTCAACCATGGCAGAGGCACCAGGAAGATTCCGGGAGTTATACGATGGGGTCCTTGAACGTAATCCTGATGTGGATGTTCCTGAATTTGTGCCCAGTTTGTAACGCCCTCCCTTGTATGCATCCAAGAGAGTCGTTCGCTAAGCGGAATTAGAGTCGTTAACGTCACATGAGCTACAAAGAATCTCATAGCAGTATACAAATCCGTATAAAAATTTCAGCACTTAAATTCTTTTCACAAAGGTTTTCCAAAATAGCCGCTGTTCATAAAAGTTCAAGCTAACATAAAGATGATAAAGACTACAGTCATCCAAAAGTACCAAAACATTAATCATTACAGTCATCCATTTAAACAAACAGCAACAGTGATAATCCACGCATCAGCAATCAACAGCAAAATATCGCTCCTTCAAATGCTCTTGCGTCCTCCTGCCATTTTGGAAAATAGCAGCCCCGAAGGGGTGAGAATAATCCCAGTAGTGTGGCAACAAAACCAGTAATATAACAGTATTAACTAGGCACAAAATCATAAACAGTCACTTCAACATATCCTTGTTCCTTTTCCTTTTCCTTTTTATCATATTCATATATATTGCGTATATAACGCCTTTCCTTTGCGCTTTTAGCACCGTCGTGCGCGCACTTCACAGTGGAATCAATTATACCCTTGGCACCTGAGCTCCATGTGGATTCCAACTGTGGGCCTATGCGGACTGATGCCAAGTGTCCCATACCCCGGTACCTTGGGGATGCCTATATGATGCTTGCTCAAACACATGGTCCTGTACATAACTATTCTACACAAGGCCTATATGATCTTGATACATGCATGTCATGCTATGCTTTCACACACAAGGCGTAAAAATGCGGTATGATGTAAGATGCATGCTTATATACCTTTCATATGCGTTATGCTGCCACATAACGTCTTTACCTCATACTCATATAGCCATTACGGCACATTCTTGGCAGTTTCCTTTCATCATAATGGAACATAATATTTTTACGGCATATGGAGCATCATGTCACAATTCTATACCAGTAGTCAATAGTCACATTAGGCAATATCGCCTGACACTTACCTTTGCGTGTCTTAAATATTACCAAACAGCAGCGAAGTATCTCACTTCTTAAGCGCACCTAAATCAATTACAACTAATCATTTACAGTGGCTATATACAGCAGAAACAGAGAGCATACAGCAGTGGCTTACAGCAGCAAAACAGTGAGCATACAGCAGTGTTTACAGCAGCAAAACAGTGAGCATACAGCAGCGTTTTTACAGCAGAAAACAGTGACGTTTGTGCTTAAAATAGTGAGTAGAAACAGTGAGTTGTTCTTTTAAAACAGTGAACAGAAACAGTGGTATTTTCCTTAAAAACAGTGGACAGAAACAGTGACGTTTTACAGCAGGAAAACAGTAAACATACAGCAGAAACAGTGAACGTTTTAAAACAGAAACAGTGGCACTTTGGACTTCAAAACAGTGGCATGTCTTGGTTTTTGGACATTGAAACAGTGGCATATTCTGGCTAAAACAGTGGCATTTTATGCATAACAACAGTGGCATTTTATGCTTATAAACAGTGGCCTATGGTGACTAAAACAGTGGCATATTATGCATAAAAACAGTGGCATATGATGATTAAAACAGTGGCCTTTTATGCATAAAAACAGTGGCATTTTATGCATAGAAACAGTGGCATTTGATGACTAAAACAGTGGCCTTTTATGCATAAAAACAGTGGCATTTTAAGCATAGAAACAGTGACATTTGATGACTAAAACAGTGGCCTTTTATGCATAAAAACAGTGGCATTTTAAGCATAGAAACAGTGGCATTTGATGACTAAAACAGTGGCCTTTTATGCATAAAAACAGTGGCATTTTATGCATAGAAACAGTGGCATTTGATGACTAAAACAGTGGCCTTTTATGCATAAAAACAGTGACATTTTATGCATAGAAACAGTGGCATTTGATGACCAAAACAGTGGCATTTTAAGCATAAAAACAGTGGCATATATTGGGCTAAAACAGTGGCATATATGTGCAGAAACAGTGGCATATAATGTGCAGAAACAGTGGCATATATGTGCAGAAACAGTGGCATATAATGTGCAGAAACAGTGGCATTTGAATGGTGCTTTTGAGGAACCGAAACAGTGGGCATTTCATCTTCAAAACAGTGGCACATTCAAAGGGAAACCGTGGCACATTTCTCTTCAAAACAGTGGCATATCCATACAAGAAAACAGTGGCATGAGTTTAAACATAACCATGAGATTTTTATGCATACAAATCATCATGAAATAGCTCCACCATTCTATTTTTATCATGCTCATACTTGAATCCAAAACCACACATAATCAAAGAGTCATTTAAGCACACATACATGGTTACAATGAAAGTGTTTCTAAGTTCAAGGCCTACCTCTTGTAGCACACACTTCACCACACCCTTTCTAGCTCTACTTCACAACTAGTCCTCTCTTCCTAGGATGTTCTATGCGCAACAAGGTGAGGATGAACACACTAGGACAGCTTCAAGGTTGAGGAACAAGGCTTGCACTAGCTAGGTGTATGGTCACGGTTGAGGTGAGGGAAGGAGGGAGTTGGCTTGGCAAAGTCTTCTTGCTCCAAGGAAGCTTGTTGGTGCGGCTAGAGAGAGTGAGGAGGAGGAGGATTGGCTGCACTTGCACATGAAGCCAGCCCCTACCTTATGCGCAAATTTAAAGGGAAAGACAGGGAAAGTTGCTATGATTAACCATCATGGAAAATTCTGATTACTTGAGGGGATGGGGCTGCATACAAGGTTGAACAAGCAAAGGGTTTGCTTCTAAATTACTCTATACACATGCAAGGAGTGAGGGGGATAATTTCAGATTTGAGAGCTGTCCTAAGTCAGAAAAACTTCTGCACAATTGACCAAGTTATGCGCATAGAGTGGAGTGGAAGAGGTGCATCATGAGCACATGCAAGAGGTTCACTAAGTCAACAAGCAATTCAACTTGGTGGCAGTCAAAAATCTGCATTTAGGCAGCCTAGGTGCGCAAATGATGAGAGGGAAAGAGGTGCATCATGAGTGCAGATTTGTGGCAGCCCAAATTCTGATTTTGGAGCTGTCCCTATGCGCACAAGATGATGAACATGCAGCCCCAAGACCCTACTTATGATGCATGTGAAAACAAGGCAGGTTTGGCTCATGATGGGCTGCAAAAAGCTTGTAAAAATCTGCACATGGCAGCCTCATGATGGGAGGTGTAAGGGGTTTCTCTTGGTCAACACTCAAGTTAGATTTGTGCATAAAAAAAATCTGCACCAAGACCCCTTCCATGTGCGCCTAAATGAAGGAAGATGCAGCCTAATATCATGCTAAATGGTACATGTGTCTTCCATGCAAAGAAATTGAAATCAAGTGATGCATAAACAAGGTGAGGTGGCGGTCAACAAGAGGGAAAGATTGGCAGATTTTTCTAAGTGTTACTCACCCTCTTGTGCGCAAGAATGAGTGGGAATTACCCTTGCCATGTGAGAGTTACTTGATACACAAGACACCTTAGTTGGACAAGGCTAAGGGGAGATAAGGGTGGACACAACCTTGGGCTGAACTAGCTTGATCCAAGAGCCATCCTTGGGCCATTGGCCAAACACACAAAAGGATCCAATCACAAGTCCAAAAGCAACAAGTCCACACACACACACTAGCCCACATCCAAACACTAATGCCTTCTAACACACACTCACATTACTCACATGATTAAATTCACATGCCTACATATGAGTCTTCCTAGGATTTAATTTAATTAATTACCTTAGTCTTATCCAAGGAATAAAGGTCAAACAATTCACAAGCCATTACACATAAACCATACATCCGAATTCTACACATGTACATATAGCATATAGTACTTAAGTATTTTACTAATTATGCGGGATGTTACACTCTCCCCACCAAATGGGAATTTTGTCCGCAAAATAAACTTACTTAAGAGCTAAACAGTTCTGGATAGCGTTTCTGAACGTCGTCCTCGCGCTCCCAAGTGGCTTCAGCTGCCGATCTGTTGTTCCACAATACTTTCACCAATGGAATCTCCTTAGAACGGAGTCGCTTGACGGATCTTTCAAGAATTTGGAATGGTTGCACTTGATACGTCAGATTTTCCTTTAGTTCTACTTCTTCCGGCTGTAATACGTGAGATGGATCAGAGAGATACCTCCGTAGCTGTGACACATGAAATACATTGTGAATTCCTGACAAATTGGGTGGTAAAGCCAACCGGTATGCAGACTCTCCAATCCGGTCCATAATCAGATACGGTCCTAAGTACCGTGGACTTAACTTCTTTACTCCCATTCTCCTTCCGAGTCCCGAAGTAGGTGTGATTCTCAAAAATACATGGTCTCCGACTTTGAAAGATAGAGGCTTATGACGCTTGTCGTAATAACTCTTCTGTCTGGCCTGAGCCCGCTGCATATTTTCTCGAATCTTCTTTACCTGTTCGGATGTTTCTTGAATTAGATCAGGTCCTAACATACTTCGCTCACCTACTTCAGTCCAACATAAAGGGGATCTGCATTTCCTCCCATACAAAGCTTCGTACGGTGCCATCCGAATACTGGAGTGGTAACTATTGTTGTAAGCAAACTCAATCAACGAAAGATAACTATCCCAGCTGCCTCCTAACTCCAAAACGCATGCTCGCAACATGTCCTCTAAGGCTTGAATGGTGCGTTCCGTCTGGCCATCGGTCTGCGGATGATAAGCAGTACTCAACCTCAATTGGGTCCCTAATGCTCTTTGAAAGGATTCCCAAAACTTAGATGTAAACTTGGGATCACGATCACTGACAATACTCGTAGGAACTCCGTGCAGCTTCACAATCTCCTGCAGATAAATTCTAGCAAGCCTCTCTGTATCATATGTGGTTCTAACACGCAAGAAATGAGCTGACTTCGTTAAACGATCAACAATCACCCAGATAGAATCATATCCTTCTCGCGTCCGAGGAAGTCCAACTACAAAGTCCATCGCAATACTGTCCCACTTCCATTCGGGAATCTCCAAAGGTTGAAGGAGTCCCGACGGTTTCTGATGTTCGTACTTCACCTTCTGACAAGTTAAGCATCGAGACACATACTCCGCAATATCACGCTTCATACCCGGCCACCAAAACGAGGTCTTCAAATCATGGTACATCTTCGTGGATCCAGGATGGACTGCGTACTTACCCTTGTGAGCCTCCTGTAAAACTTCTTGCTTCAACACTTCATTCGACACCACCAGCCGTCCTTGAAATCTCCAAACATCATTCTCATCCTTTACAACATCTTGGTTACCAACCAAATCACGGACTAACTCTTCATCTTTCTGAGCCTCCTTAATTCTACTGATCAATTCATTCTCCACTTTTATATTTCCCAATCTTATGCTATTCCCTCTCTCGTCTACCGATAAGTTCAAGTCTCGAAAGGCCTCAAACAACTTCAATTCTTCCATCATCAGAGTTGCAGTGTGCAGTGTCTTCCTACTCAGGGCGTCAGCCACCACGTTTGCCTTTCCTGGGTGGTATTTAAGTTCAAAATCATAGTCCTTCAGGAATTCCATCCACCGTCGCTGCCGCATATTCAGCTCCTTCTGGTCGAACAAGTACTTCAAACTCTTGTGATCGCTGAACACGTCAAACTGCGAACCATACAAGTGGTGCCTCCAGATTTTAAGTGCGAACACTATAGCTGCTAACTCCAAATCGTGCGTAGGATAATTTTCCTCGTGAGGCTTTAGTTGCCGAGACGCGTAAGCTACCGCCATACGATCCTGCATCAACACGCATCCAAGTCCTTTCAGCGACGCATCGCAGTATACTTCGAACTTTCGAGTAGGATCCGGAATCGTGAGTACGGGAGCACTCGTCAATCTGCTCTTTAGTTCCAAGAAACATTCTTCACAAGCTTCAGTCCACTCAAAAGGCTTATCCTTCCGAGTGAGACGGGTAAGAGGTTGCACAATCTGAGAGAAATTCTGGATGAACCTTCGATAATATCCAGCCAGACCTAAGAAACTTCTTACTTCGGTGACAGACTTGGGTCGTTCCCAATTCATGACAGCTTCAACTTTGCTGGGGTCCACCGCGATACCTTCTGATGAAATGACATGGCCCAGAAACTGGACCTCTTTAAGCCAAAACTCGCACTTCGACCATTTCGCGTACAACTGCTTCTCCTTCAAGATTTGCAAGACGATCCTCAAATGTTCCGCATGCAGCTCTTCATTAGCTGAGTAAATCAGGATATCGTCGATAAACACAATAACGAACTGATCAAGAAAGGGCGGAAGATGCGGTTCATGTAGTCCATGAATACCGCTGGAGCATTCGTAAGTCCGAATGGGATCACCTGATATTCGTAGTGCCCATAACGAGTCCTAAAAGCGGTTTTCGGAATATCCTCCGGTTTGACCCGGATCTGATGGTATCCCGATCGTAAATCTATCTTGGAAAAGACTCTGGCTCCTCTCAGCTGGTCCATCAAATCGTCGATCCTCGGTAGCGGATACTTATTCTTCACCGTTACTTTGTTCAGCTGACGGTAATCTACACACAGACGTAAACTTCCATCCTTCTTCTTAATCAAGATGGCTGGAGCACCCCATGGAGAGGTACTCGGTCTGATAAATTCCTTTGCCAAAAGCTCTTCTATCTACTTCTTCAACTCGCGCAGTTCCAAAGGTGCCATGCGATACGGGGCAATGGAGATTGGTCCAACTCCAGGAACAAGTTCGATCGAAAATTCTATTTCCCTATGAGGAGGCAATCGAGGTATTTCATCCGGGAATACCTCCTCGAATTCTCTAACTACCGGTACATTCTGAATTTGATTGTCAACCGAGGTCTCAGCCTCGATCGACAAAAGATATCCTGCTGCTCCCTTGCGGAGCTCTTTTCTAACTTGCAATAAGGAAATGAGAGAGAAAGGTTGAAAATTACCATCTTTCGCAGGAACAACGACTTTCCCCGCTCGACAATCCAAAGTTATCCCGTTTTCCGTCAACCAGTCCATACCGATAATCACATCGAAGTTGAATACCGGCAGGACCACCAAGTTAACTGTATATGTGTTCCCTTCATACTGCAAGGTAACACCTCTGCAGATCTCTGAGGCCGTGCACGATCCTCCAGTAGGTGTGCTGATGTGTAACTCATGAGGTAACGGGGTTGGGGTGATGCCTATTCTCAAGGCAGTATGTTTTGCCATAAAAGAGCCAGACGCTCCAGAATCAAAGATAACAGAAATTGGGTGACCATTCAAAGTGACATTACCTTTGATCAGGTTGGGAAACTTCTGCGCTTCATTTGCATCCAATGTGAACACCCGTGCTTGCGGAGGCTGTTGGTCAGCGTTCTGGGGGCACTTGTAAGCAAAATGTCCTTGCTGGCCACATCTGAAACATGCATTGTTGTTCTTGCGACAAACTCCAAAGTGATTCTTTCCACACGTAGCACAAACAGTCGCGCCCTGACGTCCAGTCGACGATTGCCCCACCGTAAAGTTTCTCTTAAAATTTCCAGGCCGTGCCTGCAACTGCATGCCTCTGCCTCGACCCCTACCAGGTGCCGTCCTGAAGAATCTGCCTGCTCGGTTTCCTCCGTGGAATTGTGGTGGTGGCTTGTTCAAGTTCTTGGCCTCCATAATGATTCCTTCTGCCTGACGACTCTGGTTGATGAGTTCCGGAAGTGTGCGATTAGCCGTCGTCAAGATGAGCTTGCGGATTTCCGGATGTAATCCGCTTTCGAACTTCTCCACCTGCCATTCTTCATCATAAATGTTCCGATCAAAGTTGGCGTACTCGATCAGCTGCCCAAATTTTGCAATATACTCATTAACCGTCATGTTATCCTGCCTGAGTGACAGCAGTTCAGTGTGCTTCATCCTTCTCATTGCCTTAGGAAAATACTTATCCAGAAATACTTGTCTGAACACGGCCCATGTTAGTTCAACGTTCTGAGCTCTCAGCAGAGCCCTCGCACCAGTCCACCATGTTAAAGCTTCTCCCATCAGCTGGTACGACGCGTAATCAGTCTTCTGCGCTTCCGGGCATGCCATGCGTTCGAAAATATGCTCAATCATCTGCAGCCACTTTGCTGCAGCCTCAGGGTTGTCTTCACCCTCAAAAGTAGGTGGTTGGAAGTTGCGGAAGTCTTTCAACCTCCGACGGGCAGTTTCTTCTGCATTTTCATGCAGTGGGGGTGGGTTCTGATTCTGTTGCCTATGGTCGCGCCATTCTTGGCTCATATTCTGGATGAACGTTGCCAGTCCCCCAATGGTAGTGATAAGATCCTCTTCCGCATCGCCAGACCTTCCCCGAGTTGAACCGCGACCACCTGCCATGATTCTGCACTCACAATATCAGGAAATGAGTTGATCAGGCTCACCGCAAGTTATTCATGGCAGCAGTCTCAAGTAGGTACTCGAGTTCAATTCGGACAAGTTAGCTATGCATCTGTGTCTTATCCCAGACTAGTCTAAACAATCTAACTATCCTAGTCAATATATACTTAAACTATAGCACATTCAGACAGTCAATCCGCAGATAAACACAATCAACAATCAATTCAATCAAACACAAGCAAATCCATGGACCAAACTGCTCTGATACCAATTAGTGTAACGCCCTCCCTTGTATGCATCCAAGAGAGTCGTTCGCTAAGCGGAATTAGAGTCGTTAACGTCACATGAGCTACAAAGAATCTCATAGCAGTATACAAATCCGTATAAAAATTTCAGCACTTAAATTCTTTTCACAAAGGTTTTCCAAAATAGCCGCTGTTCATAAAAGTTCAAGCTAACATAAAGATGATAAAGACTACAGTCATCCAAAAGTACCAAAACATTAATCATTACAGTCATCCATTTAAACAAACAGCAACAGTGATAATCCACGCATCAGCAATCAACAGCAAAATATCGCTCCTTCAAATGCTCTTGCGTCCTCCTGCCATTTTGGAAAATAGCAGCCCCGAAGGGGTGAGAATAATCCCAGTAGTGTGGCAACAAAACCAGTAATATAACAGTATTAACTAGGCACAAAATCATAAACAGTCACTTCAACATATCCTTGTTCCTTTTCCTTTTCCTTTTTATCATATTCATATATATTGCGTATATAACGCCTTTCCTTTGCGCTTTTAGCACCGTCGTGCGCGCACTTCACAGTGGAATCAATTATACCCTTGGCACCTGAGCTCCATGTGGATTCCAACTGTGGGCCTATGCGGACTGATGCCAAGTGTCCCATACCCCGGTACCTTGGGGATGCCTATATGATGCTTGCTCAAACACATGGTCCTGTACATAACTATTCTACACAAGGCCTATATGATCTTGATACATGCATGTCATGCTATGCTTTCACACACAAGGCGTAAAAATGCGGTATGATGTAAGATGCATGCTTATATACCTTTCATATGCGTTATGCTGCCACATAACGTCTTTACCTCATACTCATATAGCCATTACGGCACATTCTTGGCAGTTTCCTTTCATCATAATGGAACATAATATTTTTACGGAATATGGAGCATCATGTCACAATTCTATACCAGTAGTTAATAGTCACATTAGGCAATATCGCCTGACACTTACCTTTGCGTGTCTTAAATATTACCAAACAGCAGCGAAGTATCTCACTTCTTAAGCGCACCTAAATCAATTACAACTAATCATTTACAGTGGCTATATACAGCAGAAACAGAGAGCATACAGCAGTGGCTTACAGCAGCAAAACAGTGAGCATACAGCAGTGTTTACAGCAGCAAAACAGTGAGCATACAGCAGCGTTTTTACAGCAGAAAACAGTGACGTTTGTGCTTAAAATAGTGAGTAGAAACAGTGAGTTGTTCTTTTAAAACAGTGAACAGAAACAGTGGTATTTTCCTTAAAAACAGTGGACAGAAACAGTGACGTTTTACAGCAGGAAAACAGTAAACATACAGCAGAAACAGTGAACGTTTTAAAACAGAAACAGTGGCACTTTGGACTTCAAAACAGTGGCATGTCTTGGTTTTTGGACATTGAAACAGTGGCATATTATGGCTAAAACAGTGGCATTTTATGCATAACAACAGTGGCATTTTATGCATATAAACAGTGGCCTATGGTGACTAAAACAGTGGCATATTATGCATAAAAATAGTGGCATATGATGATTAAAACAGTGGCCTTTTATGCATAAAAACAGTGGCATTTTATGCATAGAAACAGTGGCATTTGATGACTAAAACAGTGGCCTTTTATGCATAAAAACAGTGGCATTTTAAGCATAGAAACAGTGACATTTGATGACTAAAACAGTGGCCTTTTATGCATAAAAACAGTGGCATTTTAAGCATAGAAACAGTGGCATTTGATGACTAAAACAGTGGCCTTTTATGCATAAAAACAGTGGCATTTTATGCATAGAAACAGTGGCATTTGATGACTAAAACAGTGGCCTTTTATGCATAAAAACAGTGACATTTTATGCATAGAAACAGTGGCATTTTATGCTAAGCATAAAAACAGTGGCATATATTGGGCTAAAACAGTGGCATATATGTGCAGAAACAGTGGCATATAATGTGCAGAAACAGTGGCATATAATGTGCAGAAATAGTGGCATATATGTGCAGAAACAGTGGCATTTGTGCAGAAACAGTGGCATTTGAATGGTGCTTTTGAGGAACCGAAACAGTGGGCATTTCATCTTCAAAACAGTGGCACATTCAAAGCGAAACCATGGCACATTTCTCTTCAAAACAGTGGCATATCCATACAAGAAAACAGTGGCATGAGTTTAAACATAACCATGAGATTTTTATGCATACAAATCATCATGAAATAGCTCCACCATTCTATTTTTATCATGCTCATACTTGAATCCAAAACCACACATAATCAAAGAGTCATTTAAGCACACATACATGGTTACAATGAAAGTGTTTCTAAGTTCAAGGCCTACCTCTTGTAGCACACACTTCACCACACCCTTTCTAGCTCTACTTCACAACTAGTCCTCTCTTCCTAGGATGTTCTATGCGCAACAAGGTGAGGATGAACACACTAGGACAGCTTCAAGGTTGAGGAACAAGGCTTGCACTAGCTAGGTGTATGGTCATGGTTGAGGTGAGGGAAGGAGGGAGTTGGCTTGGCAAAGTCTTCTTGCTCCAAGGAAGCTTGTTGGTGCGGCTAGAGAGAGTGAGGAGGAGGAGGATTGGCTGCACTTGCACATGAAGCCAGCCCCTACCTTATGCGCAAATTTAAAGGGAAAGAGAGGGAAAGTTGCTATGATTAACCATCATGGAAAATTCTGATTACTTGAGGGGATGGGGCTGCATACAAGGCTGAACAAGCAAAGGGTTTGCTTCTAAATTACTCTATACACATGCAAGGAGTGAGGGGGATAATTTTAGATTTGAGAGCTGTCCTAAGTCAGAAAAACTTCTGCACAATTGACCAAGTTATGCGCATAGAGTGGAGTGGAAGAGGTGCATCATGAGCACATGCAAGAGGTTCACTAAGTCAACAAGCAATTCAACTTGGTGGCAGTCAAAAATCTGCATTTAGGCAGCCTAGGTGCGCAAATGATGAGAGGGAAAGAGGTGCATCATGAGTGCAGATTTGTGGCAGCCCAAATTCTGATTTTGGAGCTGTCCCTATGCGCACAAGATGATGAACATGCAGCCCCAAGACCCTACTTATGATGCATGTGAAAACAAGGCAGGTTTGGCTCATGATGGGCTGCAAAAAGCTTGTAAAAATCTGCACATGGCAGCCTCATGATGGGAGGTGTAAGGGGTTTCTCTTGGTCAACACTCAAGTTAGATTTGTGCATAAAAAAATCTGCACCAAGACCCCTTCCATGTGCGCCTAAATGAAGGAAGATGCAGCCTAATATCATGCTAAATGGTACATGTGTCTTCCATGCAAAGAAATTGAAATCAAGTGATGCATAAACAAGGTGAGGTGGCGGTCAACAAGAGGGAAAGATTGGCAGATTTTTCTAAGTGTTACTCACCCTCTTGTGCGCAAGAATGAGTGGGAATTACCCTTGCCATGTGAGAGTTACTTGATACACAAGACACCTTAGTTGGACAAGGCTAAGGGGAGATAAGGGTGGACACAACCTTGGGCTGAACTAGCTTGATCCAAGAGCCATCCTTGGGCCATTGGCCACACACACAAAAGGATCCAATCACAAGTCCAAAAGCAACAAGTCCACACACACACTAGCCCACATCCAAACACTAATGCCTTCTAACACACACTCACATTACTCACATGATTAAATTCACATGCCTACATATGAGTCTTCCTAGGATTTAATTTAATTAATTACCTTAGTCTTATCCAAGGAATAAAGGTCAAACAATTCACAAGCCATTACACATAAACCATACATCCGAATTCTACACATGTACATATAGCATATAGTACTTAAGTATTTTACTAATTATGCGGGATGTTACACAGTTGTTGTGATATTGTATGCCATGCATTTCATACTTTGTTATATGTTGCACATTGAGTGAGCCATGGGAAGGAGTGATCCTCTAGTACCCTTGGTTTAATGAGATATAT
>JAVKPL010007156.1:0-28657 GCA_032173675.1 Gastrolobium villosum | reverse complement strand
AAGAGGAGAAACTCACACTCCACTTGTGTCTAGGCCACGGTTTTAAGGTGAGGGAAGGAGGGAGTTGGCTTGGTCTTTCTTCCTCCTAAGGTTCTTGCAATGCTAAGCTAGAGTGTGTGGGAGAGGGGGAGGAGTTGGCTGCACAAGTAGATGGGGGCAGCCCCTCTTGTGCGCAAATTTAAAGGGAGAAGGGAGGAGGTTGCAATGATTTAACATCATGGTAAAAATCTGATTGCTTGAAGAAGTGGGGCTGCACACAAGGGTTGAACAAGTAAGGAGCTTGCTTCTAGCATACTCTAGGCACATGCAAAAGGGGTGGAAGAGATAGGTTCAGATCTGAGTTAGTGTTATAAGTCAGAATTTTCTCATACAAAAGACCAAACTATGCGCATAGGTGAGGGTGTGAGGGAGGTTCACTAAGTCAACAAGTAATTCAACTAGGTGGCAGCCAAAAATCTGCATTTTAGGCAGCCTTGGTGCGCAATGATGAGGGGAAAGAGGTGCATCATGAGTGTAGATTTGTGACAGCCCAAGTTCAGATTTTGGAGCTGCACAAAATGATGAAAATGCAGCCAAAAATCTTCTCATGATGCATGTGAAAACAAGGCAGGTTTGGCTCATGATGGGCTGCAAAAAAGCTTGCCAAAAATCTGCACAAAACAGTCTCATGATGGAGGGTGTAAGTGGTTCTCCAAGTCAACAAGTTATGCAGTTTGTGACACAAGAAAAATCTGCACCAAGGTCCCTCCATGTGCGCCTAAATGGGGAAATATGCAGCCTAAAATCATGCTCAAAGGTCCATGTGTCTTCCATGCAATGAGGTTTAAATCAAGTGATGCATAAACAAGGTGAGGTGGCGGTTTAACAAGAGAAAATGGCAGCTTACTAAGTCCTAATCACTTCTCCTTTGTGCGCATGAAAGAGTGGGAATTATCCTTGTCATGTGAGAGTTACTTGATACACAAGACACCTTAGTTGGACAAGGCTTAGGGGAGATAAGGGTGGACACAACCTTGGGCTGAATTAGCTTGATCCAAGTGCCATCCTTGGGCCATTTGGCCACACACACAAAAGGATCCAATCACAAATCCAATAGTAACAAGTCCACACACTCACTAGCCCACATCCAAACACTAATGCCTTCACATTACTCATAAGATTAAATTCACATGTCTACATATATGTAACTTCCTATGATTTAATTTAATTAATTACCTTAGTCTTATCCAAGGATAAAGGTCAACCAATTCACAAGCCATTACACAAAAACCATACATCCGAATTCTACACATGTACATATAGCATATAGTACCTATGTATTTTACTAATTATGCGGGATGTTACACTCTCCCCACCAAATAGGAATTTTGTCCGCAAAATAAACTTACTTAAGAGCTAAACAGTTCTGGGTAACGTTTCTGAACGTCGTCCTCGCGCTCCCAAGTGGCTTCAGCTGCCGATCTGTTGTTCCATAATACTTTCACCAACGGAATCTCTTTAGAACGGAGTCGCTTGACGGATCTTTCAAGAATTTGGAATGGTTGCACTTGATACGTCAGATTTTCCTTTAGTTCTACTTCTTCCGGCTGTAATACGTGAGATGGATCAGAGAGGTACCTACGTAGCTGTGACACATGAAATACATTGTGAATTCCTGACAAATTGGGTGGTAAGGCCAACCGGTATGCAGACTCTCCAATCCGGTCCATAATCAGATACGGTCCTAAGTACCGTGGACTTAACTTCTTTACTCCCATTCTCCTTCCGAGTCCCGATGTAGGTGTGATTCTCAAAAATACATGGTCTCCGACTTCGAAAGATAGAGGCTTATGACGCTTGTCGTAATAACTCTTCTGTCTGGCCTGAGCCCGCTGCATATTCTCCCGAATCTTCTTTACTTGTTCGGATGTTTCTTGAATTAGATCAGGTCCTAACATACTTCGCTCACCCACTTCAGTCCAGCATAAAGGGGATCTACACTTCCTCCCATACAAAGCTTCGTACGGTGCCATCTGAATACTGGAGTGGTAACTGTTGTTGTAGGCAAACTCAATCAACGAAAGATAACTATCCCAGCTGCCTCCTAACTCCAAAACACACGCTCGCAACATGTCCTCTAAGGCTTGAATGGTGCGTTCCGTCTGGCCATCGGTCTGCGGATGATAAGCAGTACTCAACCTTAATTGGGTCCCTAATGCTCTTTGAAAGGATTCCCAAAACTTAGATGTAAACTTGGGATCACGATCACTGACAATACTCGTAGGAACTCCGTGCAGCTTCACAATCTCCTGCAGATAGATTCTGGCAAGTTTCTCTGTATCATATGTGGTTCTAACACGTAAGAAATGAGCTGACTTCGTTAAACGATCAACAATCACCCAGACAGAGTCATATCCTTCTCGCGTCCGAGGAAGTCCAACTACAAAATCCATCGAAATACTGTCCCACTTCCATTCGGGAATCTCCAAAGGTTGAAGGAGTCCCGACGGTTTCTGATGTTCGTACTTCACCTTCTGACAAGTTAAGCACCGAGATACATACTCAGCAATATCACGCTTCATACCCGGCCACCAAAACGAGGTCTTCAAATCATGGTACATCTTCGTGGATCCAGGATGAACTGCGTACTTACCCTTGTGAGCCTCCTGTAAAACTTCTTGCTTCAACTCTACATTTGGCACCACCAGCCGTCCTTGAAATCTCCAAACATCATTCTCATCCTTTACAACATCTTGGTTACCAACCAAGTCACGGACTAACTCTTCATCTTTCTGAGCCTCCTTGATTCTACTGATCAATTCATTCTCCACCTTTATATTCCCCAATCTTATGCTCTTCCCTCTCTCGTCTACCGATAAATTCAAGTCTCGAAAGGCCTCAAACAATTTCAGCTCTTCTATCATCAGAGTTGCAGTGTGCAATGTTTTCCTGCTCAGGGCGTCAGCTACCACGTTTGCCTTTCCTGGGTGGTATTTAAGTTCAAAATCGTAGTCCTTCAAAAATTCCATCCACCGACGTTGCCGCATATTCAGCTCCTTCTGGTCGAACAAGTACTTCAAACTCTTATGATCGCTGAACACGTCAAACTGCGAACCATACAAGTGGTGCCTCCAGATTTTAAGTGCGAACACTATAGCTGCTAACTCCAAATCGTGCGTAGGATAATTTTCTTCGTGAGGCTTAAGTTGTCGAGATGCGTAAGCTACTGCCATACGGTCCTGCATCAACACGCATCCAAGTCCTTTCAGTGACGCATCACAGTATACTTCGAACTTTCGAGTAGGATCCGGAATCGTGAGTACGGGAGCACTCGTCAATCTGCTCTTCAGTTCCAAGAAACATTCTTCACAAGCTTCAGTCCACTCAAAAGGCTTGTCCTTCCGAGTGAGACGTGTGAGCGGTTGCACAATCTGAGAGAAATTCTGGATGAACCTTCGATAATATCCAGCCAGTCCTAAGAAACTTCTTACTTCAGTGACAGACTTGGGTCGTTCCCAATTCATAACAGCTTCAACCTTGCTGGGGTCCACCGCGATACCTTCTGATGAAATGACATGGCCCAGAAACTGGACCTCTTTAAGCCAAAACTCGCACTTCGACCATTTCGCGTACAACTGCTTCTCCTTCAAGATTTGCAAGACAATCCTCAGATGTTCCGCGTGCAGCTCTTCATTAGCCGAGTAAATCAGGATATCGTCGATAAACACAATTACGAACTGATCAAGAAACGGGCGGAAGATGCGGTTCATGTAGTCCATGAATACCGCTGGAGCGTTCGTAAGTCCGAATGGGATCACCTGATATTCGTAGTGCCCATAACGAGTCCTAAAAGCGGTTTTCGGAATATCCTCCGGTTTGACCCGGATCTGATGGTATCCCGATCGTAAATCTATCTTGGAAAAGACTCTGGCTCCTCTCAGCTGGTCCATCAAGTCGTCGATCCTCGGTAGCGGATACTTATTCTTCACCGTTACTTTGTTCAGCTGGCGGTAATCTACACATAGACGTAAGCTTCCATCCTTCTTCTTAATCAAGATAGCTGGAGCACCCCATGGGGAAGTACTCGGTCTGATGAATTCCTTTGCCAAAAGCTCTTCTATCTGCTTCTTCAACTCGCGAAGTTCCAACGGCGCCATGCGATACGGGGCAATGGAGATTGGTCCAACTCCAGGAACAAGTTCGATCGAAAATTCTATTTCCCTATGAGGAGGCAATCGAGGTATTTCATCCGGGAATACCTCCTCGAATTCTCTAACTACAGGTACATTCTGAATTTGATTGTCAGCCGAGGTCTCAGCCTCGATCGACAAAAGATACCCTGCTGCTCCCTTGCGGAGCTCTTTCCTAACTTGCAATAAGGAAATGAGAGAGAAAGGTTGAAAATTACCATCTTTCGCAGGAACAACGACTTTCCCCGCTCGACAGTCCAAAGTTATCCCGTTTTCCGTCAACCAGTCCATACCGATAATCACATCGAAGTTGAATACCGGCAGGACCACCAAGTTAACTGTATATGTGTTCCCTTCATACTGCAAGGTAACACCTCTGCAGATCTCTGAGGCTGTGCACGATCCTCCCGTAGGTGTGCTGATGTGTAACTCATAAGGTAACGGGGTTGGGGTGATGCCTATTCTCAAGGCAGTATGCTTTGCCATAAAAGAGCCAGACGCTCCAGAATCAAAGATAACAGAAATTGGATGACCATTCAAAGTGACATTACCTTTGATCAGGTTGGGAAACTTCTGCGCTTCATTTGCATCCAATGTGAACACCCGTGCTTGCGGAGGCTGTTGATCGGCGTTCTGGGGGCACTTGTAAGCAAAATGACCTTGCTGGCCGCATCTGAAGCATGCATTGTTGTTCTTGCGACAGACTCCAAAGTGATTCTTTCCACATGTGGCACAAACAGTCGCGCCCTGACGTCCAGTCGACGATTGACCCACCGTAAAGTTTCTTTTAAAATTTCCAGGTCGTGCCTGCAACTGCGTACCTCTGCCTCGACCCCTACCAGGTGCCGTCCTGAAGAATCTGCCTGCTCGATTTCCTCCGTGGAATTGTGGTGGTGGCTTGTTCAAGTTCTTGGCCTCCAGAATGATTCCTTCTGCCTGACGACTCTGGTTGATGAGTTCCGGAAGTGTACGATTAGCCGTCGTTAAGATGAGCTTGCGGATTTCCGGATGTAATCCGCTTTCGAACTTCTCCACCTGCCATTCTTCATCATAAATGTTCCGGTCAAAGTTGGCGTACTCGATCAGCTGCCCAAATTTAGCAATATACTCATTGACCGTCATGTTGTCCTGCCGGAGTGACAGCAGTTCAGTGTGCTTCATCCTTCTCATTGCCTTAGGAAAATACTTATCCAGAAATACTTGTCTGAACACGGCCCATGTTAGTTCCACGTCCTGAGCTCTCAGCAGAGCCCTCGCACCAGTCCACCATGTTAAAGCTTCTCCCATCAGCTGGTACGACGCGTAATCAGTCTTCTGCGCTTCCGGGCATGCCATGCGTTCAAAGATATGCTCGATCATCTGCAGCCACTTTGCTGCAGCCTCAGGGTTGTCCTCACCCTCAAAGGTAGGTGGTTGGAAGTTGCGGAAGTCTTTCAACCTCCGACGGGCAATTTCTTCTGCATTTTCATGCAGTGGGGGTTGGTTCTGATTCTGTTGCCTATGATCGCGCCATTCTTGGCTCATATTCTGGATAAACGTTGCCAGTCCCCCAATGGTAGTGATAAGATCCTCTTCCGCATCGCCAGTCCTTCCCCGAGTTGAACCGCGACCACCTGCCATGATTCTGCACTCACAATATCAGGAAATGAGTTGATCAGGCTCACCGCAAGTTATTCATGGCAGCAGTCCCAAGTAGGTACTCGGGTTCAATTCGGACAAGTTAGCTATGCATCCGTGTCTTATCACAGAACAGTCTAAACAATCTAACTATCCTAGCTAACATATACTTAAACTATAGCACATTAAGACAGTCAATCAGCAGATAAACACAAACAACAATCAATTCAATCAAACACAAGCAAATCCATGGACCAAACTGCTCTGATACCAATTAGTGTAACGCCCTCCCTTGTATGCATCCAAGAGAGTCGTTTGCTAAGCGGAATTAGAGTCGTTAACGTCACATGAGCTAACAAAGCAGTATACACATCCGTATAAAAATTTCAGCACTTAAATTCTTTTCACAAAGGTTTTCCAAAATAGCCATTGTTCATAAAAGTTCAAGCTAACATAATTAAGATAAAGACTACAGTCATCCAAAAGTACCAAAACATTAATCATTACAGTTATCCATTTAAACAAACAGCAACACGGATAATCCACGCATCAGCACTCAACAGCAAAATATTACTCCTTCAAATGCTCTTGCGTCCTCCTGCCATTTTGGAAAAATAGCAGCCCCGAAGGGGTGAGAATAATCCCAGTAGTGTGGCAATAAAACCAGTAATATAACAGTATTAACTAGGCACAAAATCATAAACAGTCACTTCAACATATCCTTGTTCCTTTTCCTTTTCATTTTATCATATTCATATATTGCGTATATAACGCCTTTCCTTTGCGCTTTTAGCACCGTCGTGCGCGCACTTCACAGTGGAATCAATTATACCCTTGGCACCTGAGCTCCATGTGGATTCCAACTGTGGGCCTATGCGGACTGATGCCAAGTGTCCCATACCCCGGTACCTTGGGGATGCCTATATGATGCTTGCTCATACACATGGTCCTGTACATAACTATTCTAAAACAAGGCCTATATGATTCTGATACATGCATGTCATGCTATGCTTTCACACACACAAAGCGTAAAAATGCGGTATGATGTAAGGTGCATGCATATATACCTTTCATATGCGTTATGCTGCCACATAACGTCTTTACCTCATAATCATATAGCCCTCAGGCACATTTTAGGCAGTTTCCTTTCATCATAATGGAACATAATATTTTTACGGCATATGGAGCATCATGTTACAATTCTATACCAGTAGTCAATAGTCACATTAGGCATCATCGCCTGACACTTACCTTTGCGTGCCTTAAATATTACCAAACAGCAGCGAAGTATCTCACTTCTTAAGCGCACCTAAATCAATTTCAACTAATCATTTACAGTGGCTATTTACAGCAAAACAGTGAACATACAGCAGTGTTTACAGCAGCAAAACAGTGAACATACAGCAGTGTTTACAGCAGCAAAACAGTGAACATACAGCAGTGTTTATAGCAGCAAAACAGTGAACATACAGCAGTGTTTACAACAGCAAAACAGTGAACATACAGCAGTGTTTACAGCAGCAAAACAGTGAACATACAGCAGTGTTTACAGCAGCAAAACAGTGAGCATACAGCAGCAAAACAGTGACGTTTTAAACAGAAACAGTGACGTTTTTAAAACAGAAACAGTGGCACTTTGAACTTCCAAAACAGTGGCATAAATCTTGGTTTTTGGACATTGAAACAGTGGCATATTATGGATTAAAACAGTGGCATTTTATGCATACAAACAGTGGCATAGAATGACTAAAACAGTGGCATATTATGCATAAAAACAGTGGCATATGATGACTAAAACAGTGGCATATTATGCATAAAAACAGTGGCATATGATGACTAAAACAGTGGCCTTTTATGCATAAAAACAGTGGCATTTTAAGCATGGAAACAGTGGCATTTCATGACTAAAACAGTGGCATTTTATGCATAGAAACAGTGGCATTTGATGAGTAAAACAGTGGCATTTCATGACTAAAACAGTGGCATTTTATGCATAGAAACAGTGGCATTTGATGAGTAAAACAGTGGCATTTCATGCATAAAAACAGTGGCTTAGGGAGCACTAAAACAGTGACATATATGTGCAGAAACAGTGGCATGTAATGTGCAGAAACAGTGGCATGTAATGTGCAGAAACAGTGGCATGTATGTGCAGAAACAGTGGCATGTAATGTGCAGAAACAGTGGCATATATGTGCAGAAACAGTGGCATATATGTGCAGAAACAGTGGCATGTAATGTGCAGAAACAGTGGCATATATGTGCAGAAACAGTGGCATGTAATGTGCAGAAACAGTGGCATATATGTGCAGAAACAGTGGCATGTAATGTGCAGAAACAGTGGCATATATGTGCAGAAACAGTGGCCTATCCATACAAGAAATAGTGGCATAAGCTTAAACATAACCATAAGATTTTTATGCATACAAATCATCATGAAATGACTCCATACTTATACTTTAATCATGCTCAACCAAGGATCCAAAGCAACACATATACAAGGAGACATTCAAGCATACATACATGGCTACACAAAGAAAGAGTTCTAAGTTCAAAGCCTACCTCTTGTAGCACACCCTTCAAAGTCAAGAATCACACACCACCTTCTAGCTTCACTACACAACAAGTCCTTACTTCCTATGGTGATCTATGCGCATGAATGGTGAGGAGGGCACCTTAGGACAGCTTCCAAGAGGAGAAACTCACACTCCACTTGTGTCTAGGCCACGGTTTTAAGGTGAGGGAAGGAGGGAGTTGGCTTGGTCTTTCTTCCTCCTAAGGTTCTTGCAATGCTAAGCTAGAGTGTGTGGGAGAGGGGGAGGAGTTGGCTGCACAAGTAGATGGGGGCAGCCCCTCTTGTGCGCAAATTTAAAGGGAGAAGGGAGGAGGTTGCAATGATTTAACATCATGGTAAAAATCTGATTGCTTGAAGAAGTGGGGCTGCACACAAGGGTTGAACAAGTAAGGAGCTTGCTTCTAGCATACTCTAGGCACATGCAAAAGGGGTGGAAGAGATAGGTTCAGATCTGAGTTAGTGTTATAAGTCAGAATTTTCTCATACAAAAGACCAAACTATGCGCATAGGTGAGGGTGTGAGGGAGGTTCACTAAGTCAACAAGTAATTCAACTAGGTGGCAGCCAAAAATCTGCATTTTAGGCAGCCTTGGTGCGCAATGATGAGGGGAAAGAGGTGCATCATGAGTGTAGATTTGTGACAGCCCAAGTTCAGATTTTGGAGCTGCACAAAATGATGAAAATGCAGCCAAAAATCTTCTCATGATGCATGTGAAAACAAGGCAGGTTTGGCTCATGATGGGCTGCAAAAAAGCTTGCCAAAAATCTGCACAAAACAGTCTCATGATGGAGGGTGTAAGTGGTTCTCCAAGTCAACAAGTTATGCAGTTTGTGACACAAGAAAAATCTGCACCAAGGTCCCTCCATGTGCGCCTAAATGGGGAAATATGCAGCCTAAAATCATGCTCAAAGGTCCATGTGTCTTCCATGCAATGAGGTTTAAATCAAGTGATGCATAAACAAGGTGAGGTGGCGGTTTAACAAGAGAAAATGGCAGCTTACTAAGTCCTAATCACTTCTCCTTTGTGCGCATGAAAGAGTGGGAATTATCCTTGTCATGTGAGAGTTACTTGATACACAAGACACCTTAGTTGGACAAGGCTTAGGGGAGATAAGGGTGGACACAACCTTGGGCTGAATTAGCTTGATCCAAGTGCCATCCTTGGGCCATTTGGCCACACACACAAAAGGATCCAATCACAAATCCAATAGTAACAAGTCCACACACTCACTAGCCCACATCCAAACACTAATGCCTTCACATTACTCATAAGATTAAATTCACATGTCTACATATGTAACTTCCTATGATTTAATTTAATTAATTACCTTAGTCTTATCCAAGGATAAAGGTCAACCAATTCACAAGCCATTACACAAAAACCATACATCCGAATTCTACACATGTACATATAGCATATAGTACCTATGTATTTTACTAATTATGCGGGATGTTACAGATTTTATAAGGCAGCAAGGTTTTCAGAAAACTATAAGAAATTCAGCAAATGGTTTTATCATTGAAATTTGCTATGTTTGATAAACGATTTCATCTTTCTCAAATTATTTCTATGAGAATCAAATCTGGACATTTTCTTTCAAGTTCAACTTTAATTGTTATTCGACAAAGATCCTTTTATTGAGTCATATACCGCTGCGACTCTAATACGATTTAGCAAACAACCCTCTTGGATGCATACAAGAGTGGGTGTTACACTAATTGGTATCAGAGCAGTTTCGGTTCATGGTGTCTGTTTTTGATTGAATTGTGTGCTGCTTGTTGCATGATTTTTGCCTGGTCATTCGGGTTATTTGTGTGTGTTCATTGCATCATTGTTGTTTGAACTTAGTTGCGAATAGATTACTGGTTGAATTACTTTGGCTTGGAGGTGTAATGATACTGGTAGTACACTGTATTAAAAATGACTTTGCCCATTCTCTTGCTAGGTGGTGAGCCTGATCAATTCACTATCGCGCAGATTGTGTGTGCATAATCATGGTTATCACAGGGTACACATGTGTCTGAACACTAGGTGTGGAATAAGGAATTGTTACATGAATTATGGTGAAGTACTAATTGTGTTTTCTATGATTTATAAGCAAGGTTTAATATACATATATTTGATGTGAATGCTTTGGCGGTAGAAACTGTTAATCTTTACGAATTCTGTTATGTTACTTAATTGCATAAGGGGTTAATTTGTCTGAGTAGCAGTAGTTGAATTATGAAAATTAATGTAGGGATAGGCCACTTATCTAAGTAGATACGGTTAATGCTCGTAGAGCGTGGAATTAGTATTAATTAAGGTTTTAACCTGAGAGGCCACTGTCTTTGCAAAACTTTCTTGTGGTGAATTGGCTTAACTTGCTTTTTATGATTTTGACTACTTTTGGACCTGCATATAGTGTATTGCTTCTGATCATAGTAATGGATTTTATTTGATGACTGTTGAACTTGCCAATTTAGATTTTTACTTTATAGTGTTTGAAACTTTGTTGCTAAACACTGGATTCCATTTTATGCTGATATGAGTTATTCTAGAATGACCGATTGATATATATATATACTCCTTTCATGATTATGGTGAGGCAAATTATGAATGAGAATGATATTGTATAAATGTGTGTTATATTGACTGCGAAAAAAAAAATTTATTTTAATTTTGTGTGGTAAGAATCTTAAGTCCTTCCTTGTATTAATTCACATGAAATGAACATACAGAACCTGCATGACGCACATCAGTTAGACATCATGTCAGTTCATAAAGTGTTTGCATATAACTAGACAAAGTCTTCGTGATGTATTGTGTCATGCATATTCACGGTGATGAAAGAGAGTTTAACTGCATTTACCCCCATGACAACCCTAGAGGATGTGTCAGGTTGGGATCAATACGAAGTAATTATCCATACTCAATCTTTCCCTGTGTGTCTTGATCAAGTCGGTTGAAACCTTGGCATGTTTCATGCTTTGTTGGATTGGTACTTTAAATTGAAGAAATGAAAGGTTAGTGTAGGAATTGTGATCAGCTTAACATTGCTTCAGCTTTGATTGACTTTGGTTGAAATGAATATTGAAAAACCTTAATGGCATTTGGTACCGCAAAACTTTAAAGCTCTATTTTCCAAGTACATAATTTTATGTTCAAGATAATCAAGACAGTTGGTATTATAAAAAGCAGTGGCATAGCTATGGATGTAGTAGTCGAATGGTTGAGATGATATATATTTGATTTATGTAATCAGTTTCTAAATCACTAAATAAGATTGTCTATTAGAGACCCATACAGTAGATGAATTCTGTTTCATGCATGTTGAAAGCTTTATGATATCAGCTCATTTTCTTTGAAGCAAAGCCTGTAGGTTCACTTGTGGGATTTGGTGATTCAAATATGTTGTCAAGTATTCCATTTTTGTTTTGATATTGCTAAACGTTACATTTTACACTTTTATTGCATATGTGATTTTTGTTCATCAACATCTGATACAACTCCAGAAATTTTATTATGTATGTTTTACCTTGTTGATAAAACCCTCTTATATGTCTAAACTTGTTCCATTGGAGAATGATTGTTTTTATTTACTGTCATCAAAATGTAATCTTATGCATGAAAAAAAAAAAAAAAAAATACTATCAGAAATCATGGATTCAAATTAAACTTTGTGTTCTAATTGATTATAGATGCCAATCGACACCTGTTTCATATAACACACTATGTGTAGTCTCTTTAATAACTTTAACCAAGTTTCATTAATTTTGTCTAAATCTAAAATATTCAAGTGTTCCATACTCTTACATCTAATGCATGCTTCATCTACGTTTTCGATGGATCAAAAGTGCAACTCCATGCCTAGGAGTCCGAGTGATCATAGAAAATATAAATTGGCACGTTGGTTGCTTAAGCATGCATTTGTACATATGCATTATTGTCATAGGTGGGTCTGCGCACTCCTTTCATATTCATTAAAGCACTTTCTTTTCTGCTCACTTCGAGAGTTGAGACTTTTCCCTATCATGATATTTCTGAATGATAGTCCCTTACACTGGCATTGTTGTAAATTTTGTATTTGTCTTAGGTGTACACTTTAAAACTCAGTGTAGTGCATGATGGATTTTGAAATATAAAGAGTATGTACAGGTGAATCGTATTAACGTGCGATGTGTAGCTAAATAAGATTAATCTAGCTGCATATTGTGATACTTTGAACCAATCTCTTGGGTTAATTGTGTGTGTGCTCAAACCCTTAAATATGTATACTAAGGTGAATTTTCTCTACACTTCGTTCAATTTTTGGGAACTGTTGAGGGTTGCTGCATATACTTAGAGTCAGTTACTAGTTAGAACTTCTTGTATACTTGCGTAGTTCCTTGAACATCTTACCTAAAGATTGAGTATATGAAATAAAAGTTAAATTTAACAAGAACACCCCAATGTTGTTTAATTTTGTTTAATCAGTAGATCACAGACGTGATATTAAATTTTTTTAAATTAAGTACGATGTTGTAAATCATATGCTTAAAGGTTTATATCTGTTTTGGGTGCATCCTGATATATTAGTATCATTTTGAGATGTTCTTATTGTTTAGATGCATGCTGCTTGTATTGATGTGATTAATTTTCAGCTTAAGTGAACTTTGGATTCGGTGTTTTTCTGCAAGAGGTTTTGTGCTGTGTGGTGGCCTGTCATTATAAATAGCAATTCAATTACAACTAGGAACCTTGAATGAAATTATTATGAACTTGAACTATGAAAGCCTGGTTTGTTCTGATGGGTCATGTTTGATAAATGTCTCAAGATTGCAATACGTGTCAATGATTGAAAAGTTCATATCATGATTAATGGAAGATAATATTATTTTAATTGGAACCTTACATTCTTAGGAAATTTTCATCGAAGTCACGGACTTGTTAAAATTGCATTTCATATGGAAACTTTTAAATTATGATCAGTTGAGTAGTAGTATAGGGTGACCTCGAGGGTGAGAGATGATATATGAATTTTGAGGAGCCATTTGTTGTGTCCTACTTCATGTGTTGCAATTTGGAATCAAATGTATAAAATTATGTTCACTTATGCCCCACTAAGATTGTTATTTAAATTATTTAATGAAAAGTGTTACAATTAGATTTGTTAGTGTCTATTACCTATACACTGTTACCATTTTCATTATAGCTGGAGTTCTTGACCTTGAAATATTTTGTTTGTCTTATCCTACTTATGTGTTACGGTATTTGATGATGTTTAGAAGGAATTTAGGAAATTGTTTGTATCATGGTTAAACTTAGAAATTTTTATTTCTTCCGTACGAACAAAATTGTGTTACATCTATATTATTTAATGATCCTGTAAAGTATAAATTTGTTGGTAATGCTTTGAGATGTCTGGTGACTTTTATAACTGGCTGTCTGAATGCATTAAACTGTATGGCATGGTGTACTGGCCTAAGTGTTAAACTTAAGCAGATTTTGGGTTGGTAAGGCGAAGTTTGGGGACAAACTTCAAATTAAGGTGGGGAGAGTGTAACATCCCAAGTAATTAGGAAATATACATATATTGTTATGAGGATTATGGATAATATGTTAAATTCGAGCTTTGTGCATTACATGCTTGGATTTCGGATTATATGGCTATTAGTATGGATTTAATATTGAGTTAGGGAATTATTGATTTATAATAATAGGTGAGAATTTATTTTGGGCATGTGAAAATTTAGTTAAAGTTTATAAGAATAATTTTATATAGCAACAAATAGAAAGATTAAAAATAATTAATAGAGCTTGTGAAATTATCAATTAGGGAGATGGACTATAAGCTAGTAGATTTTTGGACTAGGATATTTGTTTGGACCCAAGTCCATGTGTTGGCCGAAGTCCATAGGCTTAGGGAATGAATTAGATTGCTCCTTTTCTCATCTTAAGAATTCCACCAAGATAGCCTTGCAATCTCCACGTGATATGAACCCCACCTTCCCTCCTCTGTGCGCCTAGGGTAGTGGTAAAGGAAACAAACAAAAAATAATTACTTGCTTTATCAAACACAAACCAGCTTTTGCATGTCCCCTAGCCTGCCTTTGGTTTGCATGCACGCCACTTGTTTGTTGTCTTGTTATCAACTTTACATGTTAGCCAAGTGCCTCATTATGCTCCAACCTCCTACATATGTGTCGCATGCTCCTCCCATTCCCTGCATGTCCGCCTCCTTATCCCCTTTCCCTTTGCATGTGCGACA
Organism: Gastrolobium villosum; assembly: GCA_032173675.1. Classification (NCBI taxonomy): domain Eukaryota; kingdom Viridiplantae; phylum Streptophyta; class Magnoliopsida; order Fabales; family Fabaceae; genus Gastrolobium; species Gastrolobium villosum. The sequence goes on along the minus strand of JAVKPL010007156.1, from coordinate 14,066 downwards.
CTTGCCCCATGTATTTTATTGCATGGAAGACACTTGTGTTCCCTCCCTTGAGCAAGCACGCCACTTGTGTGCTTGGAGCATTCTGAATTGTTGTTGTCTTGATTTGCATAGTGCCACCTTATGCTCCAAACCGTTTGCATGTGTGACACATACTCCTCACTTTCCAATTGCATGTCCGCCACTTGCACTACCATGGGACCCTTGGAACTTTATTATGTTCGGCCAAGACTTTTAGTATACCAACAAGCCACACTTGAATAGCACTTAACCAATGTTCCATCCCTCCACTCTCAAACCGCAAGCATGCGCATTGAAGGAAACATCATTGAGTTCACCTCTTCCTCTCGTCTTCCCTCACACATTCGGCCAAGCATCAAGCCACAAAGCTTTCATGCATCTACATTCCTCTTCTCTGTCAAGCCACAAGTTCTATGTATAAGTGACAAGCAACCTAGCATCCTTTCTCCAGCCGAGCCTCTAACACCAAAGAGCTGAGAATCTGATCCTTGGAGAGTAGATAAAGCCTCTTGTATGTCGCTGAATCCATGAGCTCCTTGGGCAGGGAGAAAATTTACTTAGCACTTTTCCTTCTCTCTTTCTTATTGGCCGAACCACACTTAGCAACAAGGTAAGGTACCCATCATTTCCTTGTTCATTCACACCTCACTCGGTTTAATGGAACTGTCCTCTGTTGCATGTAATAGAATCTGGGACCTTGGAGTATTAGGAGCTTTAGAGTGCAGTTCATTTTCCTTGGCTATTACCCCCTTTGGACCGATGGATGATTCTGAGTACTCCCAAGGAGGTAAGTCGAATCTTAAGTCTTCTTTTCCCTCCACTGGTCAGCCGTGCATGTGTCTTCTAGGGGTGAAATTTGTATTCTGCTCTCTTGTCACTTCTCTTTTGGATAGTCCTAGTTTTAGTGCATGCAAGTTTAAAAGTGGTAACTTGGGAAAGTAGAATGTGACTCATCTGAGTTCAGGACTGTCCACATAATTAGAAGCAACTTGATGAACCCTGGATGTGTTTTAATTTGATTAATCAACATGTTAAAGGAAACCACACGTGTATATATGTGCAGAAGATGATTCTGTGATGAACATAAATTAGGAACACCTAGACTCTGCCTAAACCGAATCTGCCTTGGGGTGAAACCTTAGAATTTTCGCTGTGCATGTTGTTTTAAATTTAGATGAAGGCAGAAAATTTAGTTCCCTATGTAAACCATGAAAACCGATTCTGGACCCTTTTGTGTCTCAAGCTTTAACCGAATTGAAAGGAATTGGCAGCATGTTTAGGGTCCTCTTAGCGCAACATAGCCTTAATGGGTAGCATGTGCACTATAAAAATTCTGGATCTTTATTAATGTTAAGGGACCGAACCTGTATGTGTTGGGGACTTAACATTTTATTATAATATATTATTAATTAATGGGAAGGCAGAAATTGGTGACGCACTAGAAGCATGGTAAATTGAATAAAATTCTGACTTGTACCGCATGAATTTAGGTGCTCAAATTCATTGAGTGTGGATTGATTTGGTGGCTGTCTGGATATTTATGGAATGCTTGATTTAATTAGCTAAAGTGCCAAGGTAAGTGCTCTGACACTACCTTCTTGAATGCTAGTAGGAGCACGGGGTATGACCGTAGCTCCATATTTTGGTATACTTGAGATATGCTGGTTTTGGAATCTTGAATATCTTGATATTACATATGCTGCAGTTGCCAAGTCTTGATATGATTTAGTCATGCATGTGCATTCATAATTTTATTTGTATGCTGCGTGTGAATCATGACATAACATCCACACATAAATTTCATGTTTAGAACCGAATATGTTTTCGAAAACTAAGCATATGTTTGAGCATGCATCATGTAGGCATCCCCCTTGGTACCGGGGTTTTGGGACATTGGCTTCGTCCGCTTAGGATACAGTTGGAACCCTCCAAGGAGCCATTAAGGGAGGTTGTTTTCCACTGTCTTTGATGGTACGCGCATGACGATGCGAATTACGTACATTTTGGCGTTATATACGCGTTCTGTTTAGTATCTTGGCAGCATATGCATAAATATATTTAAGCTTGATAGTACGTTCACAATAGTGCTATGAACGTACATTTTGGCGTTATATACGCGTTCTGTTTAGCATATTGGCAGCATATGTATCAGTTTGTTTAGTTTGATATGCATAAGAATGTCTCAGCTTGATATGTATAAATATGCTTAGCTTGTTTATGTATACCAGTTCTGTATCTAGCAAATGCTTTTGGCATTTGGTTTTGTCACCACTTACTGGGATATACTTCTCACCCCTTTGGGGCTGCTATTTTTCTTGATGTAAAATGGCAGGATGACGAAAGAATATCGGAAGGTTTGATTTAAAGATGCTTGTTTCTTGTGCTACCAATTGTGCTGTTAGCTGGACTGTTGGCTGTCATGATATTGTGGATGACTGTACTATGTGAAGGAGATGATTTATAGTTGGATTATTATTTTAGTTTGGAGTTACATGTGGTTTAAATTTTGAAAATGTTTTGGAACAGTCAAAATTCTGAATTGTTAATTGAAGGGCTGTGTTATGTTGAAAACTGGTTTTTTGGAGCATCTTAAATTTTGTCGTTCCGGGGCTACGGACCTTCAAATGAGACATAATTTATATGCACGCGAAGCCCCGGGAATGTACTTTCAAACTGTGCAGGTTTCATTTTTATACGAAATCTGTACGAATTTTAATAAGCTTCGCCTTACAGCCTGTTTTCCAGAAAACGGACAGAATTCGCAAGCAACTTACGTGTTCTGTTCCGTGGGGCTATTCACCTCCGAATCGCGCATAATTTATATGTACGCGACGCCCCGGATGTCTAGTTTTTCAGAAGCTTGGAATTTTTTTTATCGGAGCTGAACTCGATTTTATACAGATTTTATAAGGCAGCAAGGTTTTCAGAAAACTATAAGAAATTCAGCAAATGGTTTTATCATTGAAATTTGCTATGTTTGATAAACGATTTCATCTTTCTCAAATTATTTCTATGAGAATCAAATCTGGACATTTTCTTTCAAGTTCAACTTTAATTGTTATTCGACAAAGATCCTTTTATTGAGTCATATACCGCTGCGACTCTAATACGATTTAGCAAACAACCCTCTTGGATGCATACAAGAGTGGGTGTTACAGGGCGGCGGGTAGAATCCTTTGCAGACGACTTAAATACGCGACGGGGTATTGTAAGTGGCAGAGTGGCCTTGCTGCCACGATCCACTGAGATTCAGCCCTTGTCGCTTCGATTCGTCCCTCCCATCCCCAAATAGTTCACATGTTTCTTATTCTGAGGTTAGGAACGGGACGGATATTTTCCCGCGGCTAAGTCCCGGGTGATGCTCGTGCTGCCGGGTATCGAGTCACGAACTTGTCTTGCCCAGCGCCAACGACCATGACTCTCCATGCCGGTCCTGGTCTTAAGTCATGTTGGGTCACAGACCCAGTCACTCGACGCCGGATGCTTGACTGGGTGCCCCGACGTGGTGCGCCGGATGCTTGACTGGGTGCCCCGGCGAGGGTGGTGCCCGGGGAGGTGCAGGACTTGGCGCCTGATGCGGCGCACCCTGTGCCAGGCGAGGTGCACCGGATGCTTCACTTGGCGCGCCAGGCGTGGTGCTCCTGGTGCCTGATGAGGCGCACCCGGCGCCAGGCGTGGCGCACCGGATGGCGCCAGGCGTGGCGCACCTGGTGCACCGGATGGTGCCTGACGAGGCGCCAGGCGTGGCGCACCTGATGCCCGGCGTGGTGCACCGGATGGTGCCTGACGAGGCGCACCTGATGCCCGGCGTGGTGCCCCGGATGGTGCCTGACGAGGCGCACCCGGTGCCAGGCGTGGTGCCCCGGATGGTGCCCGACGAGGCGCACCCGGTGCCAGGCGTGGCGCTCCTGGTGCCTGACGAGGCGCACCTGATGCCCGGCGTGGTGCAGCGGATGGTGCCTGGGGAGGTGCTGGACTTGGTGCCTGACGCGGCGCACCCGATGCCTCACTAATGAGTCAGTTATAAAGTAATGAGGCTGTTACGTGTGGAGTTATGTTATTCAGATCAATGAGGATTGCGATGCGGGATGAAACTTGGATGATATTAATGAGTTAGTTATAAAGTAATGAGGCTGTTATGTGTGGAGTTATGTTATTCATATCAATGATTAATGAGTCAGTTATAAAGTAATGAGGCTGTTACGTGTGGAGTTAAGTTATTCAGATCAATGAAGAGGATTGCGATGCGGGATGAAACTTGGATGATATTAATGAGTTAGTTATAAAGTAATGAGGCTGTTATGTGTGGAGTTATGTTATTCATATCAATGATTAATGAGTCAGTTATAAAGTAATGAGGCTGTTACGTGTGGAGTTATGTTATTCAGATCAATGAAGAGGATTGCGATGCGGGATGAAACTTGGATGATATTAATGAGTTAGTTATAAAGTAATGAGGCTGTTATGTGTGGAGTTATGTTATTCATATCAATGATTAATGAGTCAGTTATAAAGTAATGAGGCTGTTACGTGTGGAGTTAAGTTATTCAGATCAATGAAGAGGATTGCGATGCGGGATGAAACTTGGATGATATTAATGAGTTAGTTATAAAGTAATGAGGCTGTTATGTGTGGAGTTATGTTATTCATATCAATGATTAATGAGTCAGTTATAAAGTAATGAGGCTGTTACGTGTGGAGTTATGTTATTCAGATCAATGAAGAGGATTGCGATGCGGGATGAAACTTGGATGATATTAATGAGTTAGTTATAAAGTAATGAGGCTGTTATGTGTGGAGTTATGTTATTCATATCAATGATTAATGAGTCAGTTATAAAGTAATGAGGCTGTTACGTGTGGAGTTATGTTATTCAGATCAATGAAGAGGATTGCGATGCGGGATGAAACTTGGATGATATTAATGAGTTAGTTATAAAGTAATGAGGCTGTTATGTGTGGAGTTATGTTATTCATATCAATGATTAATGAGTCAGTTATAAAGTAATGAGGCTGTTACGTGTGGAGTTAAGTTATTCAGATCAATGAAGAGGATTGCGATGCGGGATGAAACTTGGATGATATTAATGAGTTAGTTATAAAGTAATGAGGCTGTTATGTGTGGAGTTATGTTATTCATATCAATGATTAATGAGTCAGTTATAAAGTAATGAGGCTGTTACGTGTGGAGTTATGTTATTCAGATCAATGAAGAGGATTGCGATGCGGGATGAAACTTGGATGATATTAATGAGTTAGTTATAAAGTAATGAGGCTGTTATGTGTGGAGTTATGTTATTCATATCAATGATTAATGAGTCAGTTATAAAGTAATGAGGCTGTTACGTGTGGAGTTAAGTTATTCAGATCAATGAAGAGGATTGCGATGCGGGATGAAACTTGGATGATATTAATGAGTTAGTTATAAAGTAATGAGGCTGTTATGTGTGGAGTTATGTTATTCATATCAATGATTAATGAGTCAGTTATAAAGTAATGAGGCTGTTACGTGTGGAGTTATGTTATTCAGATCAATGAAGAGGATTGCGATGCGGGATGAAACTTGGATGATATTAATGAGTTAGTTATAAAGTAATGAGGCTGTTATGTGTGGAGTTATGTTATTCATATCAATGATTAATGAGTCAGTTATAAAGTAATGAGGCTGTTACGTGTGGAGTTAAGTTATTCAGATCAATGAAGAGGATTGCGATGCGGGATGAAACTTGGATGATATTAATGAGTTAGTTATAAAGTAATGAGGCTGTTATGTGTGGAGTTATGTTATTCATATCAATGATTAATGAGTCAGTTATAAAGTAATGAGGCTGTTACGTGTGGAGTTAAGTTATTCAGATCAATGAAGAGGATTGCGATGCGGGATGAAACTTGGATGATATTAATGAGTTAGTTATAAAGTAATGAGGCTGTTATGTGTGGAGTTATGTTATTCATATCAATGATTAATGAGTCAGTTATAAAGTAATGAGGCTGTTACGTGTGGAGTTAAGTTATTCAGATCAATGAAGAGGATTGCGATGCGGGATGAAACTTGGATGATATTAATGAGTTAGTTATAAAGTAATGAGGCTGTTATGTGTGGAGTTATGTTATTCATATCAATGATTAATGAGTCAGTTATAAAGTAATGAGGCTGTTACGTGTGGAGTTATGTTATTCAGATCAATGAAGAGGATTGCGATGCGGGATGAAACTTGGATGATATTAATGAGTTAGTTATAAAGTAATGAGGCTGTTATGTGTGGAGTTATGTTATTCATATCAATGATTAATGAGTCAGTTATAAAGTAATGAGGCTGTTACGTGTGGAGTTATGTTATTCAGATCAATGAAGAGGATTGCGATGCGGGATGAAACTTGGATGATATTAATGAGTTAGTTATAAAGTAATGAGGCTGTTATGTGTGGAGTTATGTTATTCATATCAATGATTAATGAGTCAGTTATAAAGTAATGAGGCTGTTACGTGTGGAGTTATGTTATTCAGATCAATGAAGAGGATTGCGATGCGGGATGAAACTTGGATGATATTAATGAGTTAGTTATAAAGTAATGAGGCTGTTATGTGTGGAGTTATGTTATTCATATCAATGATTAATGAGTCAGTTATAAAGTAATGAGGCTGTTACGTGTGGAGTTAAGTTATTCAGATCAATGAAGAGGATTGCGATGCGGGATGAAACTTGGATGATATTAATGAGTTAGTTATAAAGTAATGAGGCTGTTATGTGTGGAGTTATGTTATTCATATCAATGATTAATGAGTCAGTTATAAAGTAATGAGGCTGTTACGTGTGGAGTTATGTTATTCAGATCAATGAAGAGGATTGCGATGCGGGATGAAACTTGGATGATATTAATGAGTTAGTTATAAAGTAATGAGGCTGTTATGTGTGGAGTTATGTTATTCATATCAATGATTAATGAGTCAGTTATAAAGTAATGAGGCTGTTACGTGTGGAGTTAAGTTATTCAGATCAATGAAGAGGATTGCGATGCGGGATGAAACTTGGATGATATTAATGAGTTAGTTATAAAGTAATGAGGCTGTTATGTGTGGAGTTATGTTATTCATATCAATGATTAATGAGTCAGTTATAAAGTAATGAGGCTGTTACGTGTGGAGTTATGTTATTCAGATCAATGAAGAGGATTGCGATGCGGGATGAAACTTGGATGATATTAATGAGTTAGTTATAAAGTAATGAGGCTGTTATGTGTGGAGTTATGTTATTCATATCAATGATTAATGAGTCAGTTATAAAGTAATGAGGCTGTTACGTGTGGAGTTAAGTTATTCAGATCAATGAAGAGGATTGCGATGCGGGATGAAACTTGGATGATATTAATGAGTTAGTTATAAAGTAATGAGGCTGTTATGTGTGGAGTTATGTTATTCATATCAATGATTAATGAGTCAGTTATAAAGTAATGAGGCTGTTACGTGTGGAGTTATGTTATTCAGATCAATGAAAAGGATTGCGATGCGGGATGAAACATGGATGATATTAATGAGTTAGTTATAAAGTAATGAGGCTGTTATGTGTGGAGTTATTCATATCAATGATTAATGAGTCAGTTATAAAGTAATGAGGCTGTTACGTGTGGAGTTAAGTTATTCAGATTCTTGAATGAAGAGGATTGCGATGCCGTAGCTCCATATTTTGGTATATTAGATGATGTTGGTTATAAATCTAATGAGGCTGTTATGTGTGCAGTTATGTTATCTTGAATGATTAATGAGTCATGCATGTGCATTCATAATTTTATTTGTATGCTGCGTGTGAATCATGACATATCATCCATGCATAAATTTCATGTTTAGAACCGAATATGTTTTAAAAAACTAAGCATATGTTTGAGCATGCATCATGTAGGCATCCCCCTTGGTACCGGGGTTTTGGGACATTGGCTTCGTCCGTTAGGATACAGTCAACCCTCCAAGGAGCCATTAAGGGAGGTTGTTTTCCACTGTCTTTGATGGTACGCGCATGACGATGCGAATTACGTACATTTTGGCGTTATATACGGTTCTGTTTAGTATCTTGGCAGCATATGCATAAATATATTTAAGCTTGATAGTACGTGCACAATAGTGCTATGAACGTACATTTTGGCGTTATATACGCGTTCTGTTTAGCATATTGGCAGCATATGTATCAGTTTGTTTAGTTTGATATGCATAAGAATGTCTCAGCTTGATATGTATAAATATGCTTAGCTTGTTTATGTATACCAGTTCTGTATCTAGCAAATGCTTTTGGCATTTGGTTTTGTCACCACTTACTGGGATATACTTCTCACCCCTTTGGGGTGCTATTTTTCTTGATGTAAAATGGCAGGATGACGAAAGAATATCGGAAGGTTTGATTTAAAGATGCTTGTTTCTTGTGCTACCAATTGTGCTGTTAGCTGGACTGTTGGCTGTCATGATATTGTGGATGACTGTACTATGTGAAGGAGATGATTTATAGTTGGATTATTATTTTAGTTTGGAGTTACATGTGGTTTAAATTTTGAAAATGTTTTGGAACAGTCAAAATTCTGAATTGTTAATTGAAGGGCTGTGTTATGTTGAAAACTGGTTTTTTGGAGCATCTTAAATTTTGTCGTTCCGGGGCTACGGACCTTCAAATGAGACATAATTTATATGCACGCGAAGCCCCAGGAACTTACTTTCAAACTGTGCAGTTTTCATTTTTATACGAAATCTGTACGAATTTTAATAAGCTTCGCCTTACAGCCTGTTTTCCAGAAAACGGAAGAATTCGCAAGCAACTTACGTGTTCTGTTCCGTGGGGCTATTCACCTCCGAATCGCGCATAATTTATATGTACGCGACGCCCCGGATGTCTAGTTTTTCAGAAGCTTGGAATTTTTTTTAACGGAGCTGAACTCGATTTTATACAGATTTTGTAACGCCCTCCCTTGTATGCATCCAAGAGAGTCGTTTGCTAAGCGGAATTAGAGTCGTTAACGTCACATGAGCTAACAAAGCAGTATACACATCCGTATAAAAATTTCAGCACTTAAATTCTTTTCACAAAGGTTTTCCAAAATAGCCATTGTTCATAAAAGTTCAAGCTAACATAATTAAGATAAAGACTACAGTCATCCAAAAGTACCAAAACATTAATCATTACAGTTATCCATTTAAACAAACAGCAACACGGATAATCCACGCATCAGCACTCAACAGCAAAATATTACTCCTTCAAATGCTCTTGCGTCCTCCTGCCATTTTGGAAAAATAGCAGCCCCGAAGGGGTGAGAATAATCCCAGTAGTGTGGCAATAAAACCAGTAATATAACAGTATTAACTAGGCACAAAATCATAAACAATCACTTCAACATATCCTTGTTCCTTTTCCTTTTCATTTTATCATATTCATATATTGCGTATATAACGCCTTTCCTTTGCGCTTTTAGCACCGTCGTGCGCGCACTTCACAGTGGAATCAATTATACCCTTGGCACCTGAGCTCCATGTGGATTCCAACTGTGGGCCTATGCGGACTGATGCCAAGTGTCCCATACCCCGGTACCTTGGGGATGCCTATATGATGCTTGCTCATACACATGGTCCTGTACATAACTATTCTAAAACAAGGCCTATATGATTCTGATACATGCATGTCATGCTATGCTTTCACACACACAAAGCGTAAAAATGCGGTATGATGTAAGGTGCATGCATATATACCTTTCATATGCGTTATGCTGCCACATAACGTCTTTACCTCATAATCATATAGCCCTCAGGCACATTTTAGGCAGTTTCCTTTCATCATAATGGAACATAATATTTTTACGGCATATGGAGCATCATGTTACAATTCTATACAAGTAGTCAATAGTCACATTAGGCATCATCGCCTGACACTTACCTTTGCGTGCCTTAAATATTACCAAACAGCAGCGAAGTATCTCACTTCTTAAGCGCACCTAAATCAATTTCAACTAATCATTTACAGTGGCTATTTACAGCAAAACAGTGAACATACAGCAGTGTTTACAGCAGCAAAACAGTGAACATACAGCAGTGTTTACAGCAGCAAAACAGTGAACATACAGCAGTGTTTACAGCAGCAAAACAGTGAACATACAGCAGTGTTTACAACAGCAAAACAGTGAACATACAGCAGTGTTTACAGCAACAAAACAGTGAACATACAGCAGTGTTTACAGCAGCAAAACAGTGAGCATACAGCAGCAAAACAGTGACGTTTTAAACAGAAACAGTGACGTTTTTAAAACAGAAACAGTGGCACTTTGAACTTCCAAAACAGTGGCATAAATCTTGGTTTTTGGACATTGAAACAGTGGCATATTATGGATTAAAACAGTGGCATTTTATGCATACAAACAGTGGCATAGAATGACTAAAACAGTGGCATATTATGCATAAAAACAGTGGCATATGATGACTAAAACAGTGGCATATTATGCATAAAAATAGTGGCATATGATGACTAAAACAGTGGCCTTTTATGCATAAAAACAGTGGCATTTTAAGCATGGAAACAGTGGCATTTCATGACTAAAACAGTGGCATTTTATGCATAGAAACAGTGGCATTTGATGAGTAAAACAGTGGCATTTCATGACTAAAACAGTGGCATTTTATGCATAGAAACAGTGGCATTTGATGAGTAAAACAGTGGCATTTCATGCATAAAAACAGTGGCTTAGGGAGCACTAAAACAGTGACATATATGTGCAGAAACAGTGGCATGTAATGTGCAGAAACAGTGGCATGTAATGTGCAGAAACAGTGGCATGTAATGTGCAGAAACAGTGGCATGTAATGTGCAGAAACAGTGGCATCTATGTGCAGAAACAGTGGCATGTAATGTGCAGAAACAGTGGCATATATGTGCAGAAACAGTGGCATGTAATGTGCAGAAACAGTGGCATGTAATGTGCAGAAACAGTGGCATGTAATGTGCAGAAACAGTGGCATCTATGTGCAGAAACAGCGGCATGTAATGTGCAGAAACAGTGGCATATATGTGCAGAAACAGTGGCCTATCCATACAAGAAATAGTGGCATAAGCTTAAACATAACCATAAGATTTTTATGCATACAAATCATCATGAAATGACTCCATACTTATACTTTAATCATGCTCAACCAAGGATCCAAAGCAACACATATACAAGGAGACATTCAAGCATACATACATGGCTACACAAAGAAAGAGTTCTAAGTTCAAAGCCTACCTCTTGTAGCACACCCTTCAAAGTCAAGAATCACACACCACCTTCTAGCTTCACTACACAACAAGTCCTTACTTCCTATGAGGAGGGCACCTTAGGACAGCTTCCAAGAGGAGAAACTCACACTCCACTTGTGTCTAGGCCACGGTTTTAAGGTGAGGGAAGGAGGGAGTTGGCTTGGTCTTTCTTCCTCCTAAGGTTCTTGCAATGCTAAGCTAGAGTGTGTGGGAGAGGGGGAGGAGTTGGCTGCACAAGTAGATGGGGGCAGCCCCTCTTGTGCGCAAATTTAAAGGGAGAAGGGAGGAGGTTGCAATGATTTAACATCATGGTAAAAATCTGATTGCTTGAAGAAGTGGGGCTGCACACAAGGGTTGAACAAGTAAGGAGCTTGCTTCTAGCATACTCTAGGCACATGCAAAAGGGGTGGAAGAGATAGGTTCAGATCTGAGTTAGTGTTATAAGTCAGAATTTTCTCATACAAAAGACCAAACTATGCGCATAGGTGAGGGTGTGAGGGAGGTTCACTAAGTCAACAAGTAATTCAACTAGGTGGCAGCCAAAAATCTGCATTTTAGGCAGCCTTGGTGCGCAATGATGAGGGGAAAGAGGTGCATCATGAGTGTAGATTTGTGACAGCCCAAGTTCAGATTTTGGAGCTGCACAAAATGATGAAAATGCAGCCAAAAATCTTCTCATGATGCATGTGAAAACAAGGCAGGTTTGGCTCATGATGGGCTGCAAAAAAGCTTGCCAAAAATCTGCACAAAACAGTCTCATGATGGAGGGTGTAAGTGGTTCTCCAAGTCAACAAGTTATGCAGTTTGTGACACAAGAAAAATCTGCACCAAGGTCCCTCCATGTGCGCCTAAATGGGGAAATATGCAGCCTAAAATCATGCTCAAAGGTCCATGTGTCTTCCATGCAATGAGGTTTAAATCAAGTGATGCATAAACAAGGTGAGGTGGCGGTTTAACAAGAGAAAATGGCAGCTTACTAAGTCCTAATCACTTCTCCTTTGTGCGCATGAAAGAGTGGGAATTATCCTTGTCATGTGAGAGTTACTTGATACACAAGACACCTTAGTTGGACAAGGCTTAGGGGAGATAAGGGTGGACACAACCTTGGGCTGAATTAGCTTGATCCAAGTGCCATCCTTGGGCCATTTGGCCACACACACAAAAGGATCCAATCACAAATCCAATAGTAACAAGTCCACACACTCACTAGCCCACATCCAAACACTAATGCCTTCACATTACTCATAAGATTAAATTCACATGTCTACATATGTAACTTCCTATGATTTAATTTAATTAATTACCTTAGTCTTATCCAAGGATAAAGGTCAACCAATTCACAAGCCATTACACAAAAACCATACATCCGAATTCTACACATGTACATATAGCATATAGTACCTATGTATTTTACTAATTATGTGGGATGTTACACTCTCCCCACCAAATAGGAATTTTGTCCGCAAAATAAACTTACTTAAGAGCTAAACAGTTCTGGGTAACGTTTCTGAACGTCGTCCTCGCGCTCCCAAGTGGCTTCAGCTGCCGATCTGTTGTTCCATAATACTTTCACCAACGGAATCTCTTTAGAACGGAGTCGCTTGACGGATCTTTCAAGAATTTGGAATGGTTGCACTTGATACGTCAGATTTTCCTTTAGTTCTACTTCTTCCGGCTGTAATACGTGAGATGGATCAGAGAGGTACCTACGTAGCTGTGACACATGAAATACATTGTGAATTCCTGACAAATTGGGTGGTAAGGCCAACCGGTATGCAGACTCTCCAATCCGGTCCATAATCAGATACGGTCCTAAGTACCGTGGACTTAACTTCTTTACTCCCATTCTCCTTCCGAGTCCCGATGTAGGTGTGATTCTCAAAAATACATGGTCTCCGACTTCGAAAGATAGAGGCTTATGACGCTTGTCGTGATAACTCTTCTGTCTGGCCTGAGCCCGCTGCATATTCTCCCGAATCTTCTTTACTTGTTCGGATGTTTCTTGAATTAGATCAGGTCCTAACATACTTCGCTCACCCACTTCAGTCCAGCATAAAGGGGATCTACACTTCCTCCCATACAAAGCTTCGTACGGTGCCATCTGAATACTGGAGTGGTAACTGTTGTTGTAGGCAAACTCAATCAACGAAAGATAACTATCCCAGCTGCCTCCTAACTCCAAAACACACGCTCGCAACATGTCCTCTAAGGCTTGAATGGTGCGTTCCGTCTGGCCATCGGTCTGCGGATGATAAGCAGTACTCAACCTTAATTGGGTCCCTAATGCTCTTTGAAAGGATTCCCAAAACTTAGATGTAAACTTGGGATCACGATCACTGACAATACTCGTAGGAACTCCGTGCAGCTTCACAATCTCCTGCAGATAGATTCTGGCAAGTTTCTCTGTATCATATGTGGTTCTAACACGTAAGAAATGAGCTGACTTCGTTAAACGATCAACAATCACCCAGACAGAGTCATATCCTTCTCGCGTCCGAGGAAGTCCAACTACAAAATCCATCGAAATACTGTCCCACTTCCATTCGGGAATCTCCAAAGGTTGAAGGAGTCCCGACGGTTTCTGATGTTCGTACTTCACCTTCTGACAAGTTAAGCACCGAGATACATACTCAGCAATATCACGCTTCATACCCGGCCACCAAAACGAGGTCTTCAAATCATGGTACATCTTCGTGGATCCAGGATGAACTGCGTACTTACCCTTGTGAGCCTCCTGTAAAACTTCTTGCTTCAACTCTACATTTGGCACCACCAGCCGTCCTTGAAATCT